>PISX010036723.1:0-11779 GCA_004024625.1 Mellivora capensis | reverse complement strand
GACCCAAGCCGAAGGCAGAGGCTCAACCCACTGAGCCACCCAGGTGCCCCGCCCCCTCATTATTAATTTGATGTTCTAGTTGCCCCACATTTGACTGGCGTGGTTCCTGTATCCTTTTAAAATTTCTCCAGTGATCTTTGAGTACATCCTTGCCTTCTGGCTCTGTGAGTTGTTTCAGGCTATTTTTATAGTTTTTTTTCCCCACCAAACCTGGAATCATTTCGTTTCTCTCAAGAGCCTTGAGTCTTTCAATGGGAAATGGTGTTCAGGAACCAAGATTTAGAAGCTAGGTGTGTTTATTGCTTCTCAGCCCTCACAGCAGACAGACCTGGGAAATAAATATTTATATATTTCAGACCAAGTATTCTTACTGATCGTTCCAGTTCAATGCAACTTTCTCACCTTTTCCCATTCCATATTTGTGTTTCCCTTCTCTTGTATGGGGAACCCTGCTTCCAGATGCAGCAATATATGACCTCACTTGGCCAATTCTATAATACAAAATAGTTCCAGAATTACTATGTCCTGGTAGTCTAGAATTGTACTTGTCTGCTGTGGCAGGCTATATCCACATGTGGCTATTTAAATTTAAATTTAAATTAGAATTAAACAAAATTAAAACTTTAGTTGGTCACTCACTATAGCCAGCTTCAGGTGCTCAGTAGCCACATGTGACTGGCTTCTGTATTAAACATCAAAGATCTAGAACATTTCCATCTCTGAAGACCTATAAAAGAAAAAAACGCCCCAAGCCAATGTGTGACAAAACCTTTTTTGATGATGTAATTTACAGCCTCCTTCTGGGAAGAAATTCACATTCCTGGAAAAAATAAATACAACACTGAAGTAATTTTTGAATAGATTTTAGTAGGATTTAAACTTCTTCTGGGAAACCTGTCCCTATCCGCCAGCTAACTATCAGTCAGGAGTCTAGTATCCTAAAGTACATTCTCTTCACATTTCTATCTGGTTTCTCCGTTTAATCATCATCTTTTTTATAAGATGTTCCAGCCACAGTGAGTCTTTGAATTGGTCTGCTAGAGATTGTGCTACTTGAACATGTGTTCATGATTGTCAGAAGAGCTTTTTGTTGTTGTGGTTTTTAACAGACTTACCAGCTGGCTAAATGATCTAGGTCTTTATCCTAAGTATAATGGAAAACATTAAGGAATTTCCCCTTTCTCTGATATGCTACTGTTAAGTTAAAAGAAAAACACCGTATCAAAGAAATGCATGAACATGGACCAAAGAAAGTTTCAGGTAGCACATCCAGGCTTTCTTTTCTTTTCTTTTTTTTTTTTTTAAGATTTTATTTATTTATTAGACACACAGAGATCACAAGTAGGCAGAGAGGCAGGCGGGGGGTGGGGAAGCAGGCCCCCTGCTGAGCAGAGAGCCCAATGGGGGGCTTGATCCCAGGACCCTGAGATCATGACCTGAGCTGAAGGCAGAGGCTTAACCAATCCTGAGCCACCCAGGTGCCCCACTTCTTTTTTTCTTTTTTAAACTTGACAGAGATCACAAGAAGGCACAGAGGCAGGGAGAGAGAGAGGGGGAAGCAGGCTCCCTGTTGAGCAGAGAGCCCGATGGGGGCTCAATTCCAGGACCCTGGGATCATGACCTGAGCCGAAGGCAGAGGCGTTAACCCACTGAGCCACCCAGGCGCCCCTGTCATTTCTAACTATGAACCTGTTAAGTGAATTTCATGATTTTGTCAGAGTCTTTCTTGTTCTTAGAATATATCCCACTAAAGCAAATAGCACTGCTCTAAAGGTACTGGAATTAGTTTTTTTTTTTTTTTTTAAGATTTTATTCATCCATTTGACAGAGAGAGAGATCACAAGTAGGTAGAGAGGCAGGCAGAGAGAGGGGGAAGCAGGCTCCCTGCTAAGCAGAGAGCCCGATGGGGGCTTGATCCCAGGACCCTGAGATCATGACCTGAGCTGAAGGCAGAGGCTTAACCCACTGAGCCACCCAGGTGCCCCTGGAATCAGTTTTCTGTGTAGTTGTGAGTTAATTACAAAGCGAGATTTCTATTTGTATTCAGTGTTTTTCAGGTATTCATTTTTTTTCTGATCTTTGTTGATTAAATTGTATGTTTTGAATATGTGAAACATTTACAAGATTTAAAAATAAAGCTGTATAAAAAGGTATTTTCTGAGAAATCCCATTCTTTTTTTTGTTTGTTTTGTTTTGTTTTTGAGAAATCCCACTCTTACCTATGCCTTGCACCATTTCTATCCATCCCTGTAGGTTATCATTTCCCTTAATTTCTAGTTTATCCTTTTGTTTCTTTGTACACATGAAGTAGAATACTATCTTTCCCTATAGTTTACTTTTTTCACTTACAGAAATCTTTTAGTAATCTTTCTCATCTTCGTAGTCAACTGAATAGTGTATAAATGTATACAATTTCCCTACAGTTGGGAATTTAGTTTTTTCTAATATTTAACGGTGACCGATACGGCTGCAGTGAATGGGATCACATTTAGCATATGTTCCGTGCTTTTGAAAAGCTGTCTTCGGAGTGAATTCCTGGGAGGGAGGTGATTGGGGGAGACAGTAAATGCACAGGTAGCATTGCTTTTTCAGGTTCTTCTCCATAGTGATTGCACCATCTTGCACTCCCACCAGTCATACACGGGGGGCCCCGTTTCTCCAGAGTCACCATTTGAGTGTGGTCAAGTTTTTCTTTTTCATGAGCTTGATAGATGAGAAATGGTGTCTTTGCGAATTTTAATTTTTATTTCTCTCCGAATTGAAGGTGAGCATCCTTTAATGCATTTAAAGACCATTTGTATATCTTTTTTGTGAACTTAGACCCACTGCTTTTGACAGTTGTGCAACATGGCTGACTTTCACTTTTTCTGTTTCTTTGTCTGTGTGTAGCTGCTGTTACAGATGTCCGTGTGCCTCTGTGTGTGCGTGTATATGTGCATGTGTGATGTGTTTATTGTTGTGGTTCTGTGCAATCTAACCTTTATGTTATGTGCCCATGCTTAAAAATTGATCATTATGTTACCTTATCATCAAGGAAGATTCCCCCTCCCTGTTTTCCTCCTCCTCCCACTCTCCCTTTATAATCTTGAGGGGAAAAAAATACAGAAAAATACATAAAGTTATGTATAATCACTCATGTTGTATTTATGGCCATTTTCCCTTCAAAATAGAATATAAAATAAAACAGAATTTCCCTTTACTCACCATCCCTTATTCTGTTCTTCCTTTGTCCCATTGGCAGCTAGTCTCATGAGTTTCTTATACTTCTAATTCATTAAAAAAAAAGAAACATATATATATACATATATATGTATATTTTAAGTACAATAAATAACATATGGAAATAGTATCTTCACAATAATAAAATATAACACATATATGTGTGTGGGTATGTCTGTATCTTGAATAATACAAAGTATTACTGTGTGTGTGCTTAAATTTTCATAAGTGGTACATCCTGAGCATATCATTCTATACTGTGCTTCTTTCATGCACGATTATGTTTTTGAGCTCCGTCTGTGTGGCTGTGTATTAATGTCGTTCATACTGAAATATCTTTCTTTGGGTTATGGCATTAAGTAAAGGCTAGAAATGGGAAGCTCAGATGTTAAAGTAGAGTCAGATGTAGTTGACCGGAAGGTGAGGGTGACCGGAAGTATCCTTTTACCCACTGGAGAAGGTTGTCACCAATAATTAGAAGTAGGTATTGTCAGGAACATTTTGGGATGTTTTTTCTTATTTTCTTTAGTTCCCATGTTCTTTTTTATTTTTATTTATTTTTATTTTTTAAAGATTTTATTTATTTATTTGACAGACAGAGATCACAAGTAGGCAGAGAGAGAGGAGGAAGCAGGCTCCCCGCCGAGCAGAGAGCCCCATGTAGGGCTCGATCCCAGGACTCTGGGATCACGACCTGAGCCGAAGGCAGGGGCCCTAACCCACTGAGCCACCCAGGCATCCCCCCATGTTCTTTTTTATTTGGTAGAAATGTGCTTATATTTTCCAGAGGCTTCATCAATAATGCTGCAGGATCAGACTAAAAGCTTATATAGGGGGGCGCCTGGGTGGCTCAGTGGGTTAAAGCCTCTGCTTTCAGCTCGGGTGGTGATCCCAGGGTCCTGGGATCAAGCCCCACATCGGGCTCTCTGCTCTGCGGGGAGCCTGCTTCCTCCTCTCTCTCCTTGCCTGTTTCTCTTGCCTACTTGTAATCTCTGTCTGTCAAGTAAATAAATAAAATCTTAAAAAAAAAAATAAAAGCTTATATAGGTCAATGGTTATCATTTTGGAAGTGCCTGGCTCCTTGGTAATAATGAGTGTCCTTGTGATGTATTCATTTGTTCAGAAAACTGAATGGAAATCACAGGCTGCCTAGGCTAACTAAAATACCAAGTTTTATTTATTTAAGTTTTCTTTTAAGATTTTATTTATTTATTTGACGGAGAGACAGTGAGAGAGAGAACACAAGCTAGGGGAGTGGAAGAGGGAGAAGCAGGCTTCCCGCTGAGCAGAGACCCCCGATGTGGGGCTCAATCCCAGAACCTTGGGACCGTGACCCGACCTAAAAGTAGACACTTAACGATTGAGCTACCCAGGTGTCCCTAAAATACCAAGTTTTAGAAAATTTTGATCAATGTTTTGTCACCTCAATGGGAGAACATTTTAGCTATCTCGTGCTGGAAACTGTCAGTTGTCTGTGTTTTTAAGGTACGATTAAGGTCTGTGATTATTTAAGGTATGATTTAAGGTACAATTATATACGCTATCTTAAGTGTACAGTGACATGAATTTTGACAAATGTATTTATTTATGTAACCAACACCATAGTCAGAATATTTTCATCACCCTAGAAGATACCTTTGTTCCCCTTTCTAATTTCCCTCCTTCTAAGTAGCTACCACTATTCTCTAACCCTATAGACTAGTTTTGCTTATTCTGCAAGTTCATTGACAAATGAAGTCATACAGTACGTATTCATTTGTGCCTGTCTTCTCTCTCTCTCTCTCTCTTTTTATTTTTAAAGATTTTATTTATTTATTTGACAGAGAGAGATCACAAGTAGGCAGAGAGGCAGGCAGAGAGAGAGAGAGGAGGAAGCAGGCTCCCTGCCAAGCAGAGAGCCCGATGCGGGACTCGATCCCAGGACCCTGAGATCATGACCTGAGCCGAAGGCAGTGGCTTAACCCACTGAGCCACCCAGGCGTCCGCTCTCTCTCTCTTTTTTAAAAGATATTGTTTTTAAGTAATCTTTACACCCAGTGTGGGCCTTGAACTCACAACCCTAAGACCAAGAGTCACATGCTCCCCTGACTGTGCCAGTCAGCCACCCTTGGCTTCTTTCTCTTAATGTATTGTCTTTTGAGATTTATCCCTGTAGTTGTATGTTTTAGTGTTTTTTTTTCTTTAATTGCCGTGTAATGTTTTATGGTGTGAGTATGTAACTATTTATCTATTTTAGTGATAAATGTTTGAGTTTCCAGGATTTTTCTATTCTACATAAAGCTGCAATGAATATTCTCATACCAGTCCTTGGGTAGCTATACAGTTTCATTGGGGGGGGCAAAATACTTACAGTGGATTTATTGGATTGGAAGATAGATTGATGTTTAATATATGTGTCTCTATTAATTACTGATGAGAAAAATTATTATCACTTAATATATGCAATTTGATAGGTTAGACTTCCAAAAAAGAAGTTGTAGAAGGGAAGGGAGCCAAGAAACAAAGCCCCTTGGTGTTGAAATGGTTGACCGTGTGGTTTTCACTCACCACATTTATTACAGGAAAAGTATAAACTGGCTTCTTGGGCGTGTTTCAAGGTTTAGGCGAAATCTGATACTGAATATGACATCCATTTATACTACTATGGCTCTTTATTGGTTTTTGTTTTCCCCCTAATGGACTCTTGTAGAAGAAATGGCGCCGTCACCCACATCAAGATTCAGAACACCGGTGATTACTATGACCTGTACGGAGGAGAGAAGTTTGCCACTTTGGCTGAGTTGGTCCAGTATTATATGGAACATCATGGGCAATTAAAAGAGAAGAATGGAGATGTTATTGAGCTTAAATATCCTCTGAACTGTGCAGATCCTACCTCTGAAAGGTCAGTGACTGTGGTACATCTCTTTGATGCTGTAGGTGTTGTACAAATGCATCATGGGGCCTTGGCTTTATCTGTTTCCCAAGTGGTCATCTTTGTAACTAAAGTTCAGTTTTACTGAAGCAAGAACCACAGGATCTGATTATTTTCTGAGCGCCCCTTTCTGTAAAAGCTTCGATCCGTGTTCCTTACACTTAGTTTCGCAAGGCTCTCAGACAATTCCTGTATATACTTGGTGCGTGCAGTCATTTTAAGATGACTGAACTTGAACTGATCATCTCTGAGAATTCCAAGAGCAAAACAGCTGCTAAGGGAGGCGCCAGAACAGCCACAGTGCCTGTGCTAGCTCCCGACCAGCTATGCAGTGGTGCCACCAACAGATGTCAGCTTAAGATCAGCAGCCAAAAAGCAGAGCTCAGAGGGTTTTTCACCAGTTCTGTTCTGTTGTGTTCACAAATGTGGGAGAATGACCTTGCCTAGAGGGAGCTAAATGATTTCAGAGGGCTTCTTCCCCTTGTATAGGAACCAAGCTGATGAAAGCCAGGACTTGACTTATTTTTATTGATTTTTATTGGTTTTCGACATTCCCAGTGTCCTCTCTGACTCAGGACACATTCAGGGTCTCTTTATTAGGTTGTGTATTTTATATCTCCAGACAGCTTTCTTCAGCTTGCCCCTTTATGTCAGTACTGTTCTAGGTGGATCTTTTGTTTCCCCAGCTACCACTGCAACTTCAAGCAAAAGGCTGTTGGCCAACTCAGTTTATTTCTAAATTTTACTCTGTTCAGTTGAGGGTGGATGAAAAATAACTCAAAGTATATTCCTCTAGTGATGAGCCATGAGTGCTATCCGCCACGATCGTGCTTGCTCTCTTACCAAGGTCCTGAGGGGAAAAGCCACATTAGTCATAAAACTATGTTAAGATTTTTAAAAAGTTTGTTGTTTGTTTGTTTGTTTAAAAGATTTTATTTATTTATTTGATAGAGATTACAAGTAGGCAGAGAGGCAGGCAGAGAGAGAGGAGGAAGCAGGCTCCCTGCTGAGCAGAGAGCCCGATGTGGGGCTCGATCCCAGGACCCTGGAATCATGACCTGAGCTGAAGGGAGAGGCTTTAACCCACTGAGGCATCCAGGTGCCCCTGTTGTTTGCTTTTTATTTAATCTCTACTCCCCCCAGCATGGGGGAACTCATGACCCCAAGTTCAAGAGTCTCAGGCTTTTCCAACTGAGCCAGCCACGTGCCCCGCTAAAATGTTTTTTATAGTGCCTTTTAAAAAAAATTTTATTTATTTGACAGAGAAAGAGAGAGAGAGAGACAGTAAGAGAGGGAATACAAGTAGAGGAAGCGGGAGAGGGAGAAGCAGGCTTCCCACCGAGCAGGGAGCCCGATGTGGGGCTTGATCCCAGGATGCTGGCATCATGACCTGAGCCTAAGGCAGAAGCTTAGCCACCTAGGCACCCCAAAATGTTTTTTATAGTATCTTAGAGTAATGTCGTCTCAGAGTCTGTCCTATCATGGCCCACATCAGGACTCTGGACTACTGGGTAAAAATGCTGATTGCTGGGCTCCTTTCAAACTAATGTATTGCTATCTCTGGTTAGGAGGCATGGGAATTCACATTTTTAGCAAACTCCCTCACCCCTTCTCTAAATGTTACATGCTTTAGAGTTTGGAATGATAACCCAGTATATAGTCCAAAGATATTGACAGCAACCTTCGAGGCTATTGAAGTATTGGTTGGAAATGTTAAGAAATTTGGAATGCTTAAATTAATTTATAGTGAAAATCCTTTTTTATGTAGTATTCACATGCTAAAGCAAGGGCAAACATTCAAATGATTTTTTTGTCTCTATCATGACTTTCTATTTTAATTTTTTTAAAGATTTTATTTATTTCCTTGAGAGAGAGAGCATGAGTGAGGATGGGGGGGTTGGGGGAGTGGGGAGGGGCAGAAGCAGACTCCCCACTGAGCAGGGAGCCCAGTGTGGGGCCCAATCGTAGGATCCCCAGATCATGACCCAAGCTGAGGGCAGATGCTTAACTGACTGAGCCACTCAGGCACCCCCATTTTAAGTTCTTTAAATGGCTGTGATTAAATAGTTGGTCCTTTTGGAGTAGGGCATGGAGAAAACATAAACTGCATTTTTAAAAAAAGATTTTATTTATTTATCTGACACAGAGAGAGAGATCAGAAGTAGACAGAGAGGCAGGCGATGGGGAGGTGGGGAAGCAGGCTCCCTGCTGAGCTTGATCCCAGGACACTGAGACCATGACCAGAGCCTAAGGCAGAGGTTCAACCCTCTGAGCCACCCAGGCACCCCACAAGGTACATTTTTAAAAAATGGGAGATTTCAGAGAAAATAGGAAAGATTGAGGGCATTTGTTTACAAATGACTGTGGGATCATTTGAAGTTTAATGGTTATTCTTAACATCTTTCTCATTTTTCCTGCCTGCTTGGGATGCAAATTGTCCCGTGTGGGATTAGCCAGTCTCTTGGAGGAATGGATCTGTTTTTTAACTGTGTTTAGGAAAGCTAGCTGTATATGTGAAAGAATACTGTGAACCCATGGCAAAACTCAATTGATTTTCATTTAAAAAAATTTAGGTGGTTTCATGGACATCTCTCTGGGAAAGAAGCAGAGAAATTACTAACGGAGAAAGGAAAACACGGTAGCTTTCTGGTACGAGAGAGCCAGAGTCACCCCGGAGATTTTGTTCTTTCTGTCCGAACTGGTGACGACAAAGGGGAGAGCAATGATGGCAAGTCGAAAGTGACCCACGTCATGATCCGCTGTCAGGTAAAGTCCTGCTTGAATCACAGCTCTGGCAAAATGTCCTCTTTGGGTGATTCTTCTGCTGGAGGAAGACAGACATCACTTCCGAAGTCAGATTTTCTGTGCTCAGGCACAGGCTTATATGCTTTCAGAACATTATTTATTACAATTGTTTCATCATTTCAGAACTTTATTAAATTATCTCTTTCCAGTCTATCGCTGGCAGATTAAGTCATGCCTCAGAGCATCACCTTTTGTCCTGTACCACCTGATCTGTCTTGGCTGGAGTCGGCTTCAGTCTCCCTGTTTCTGAAGTGATGGTCTCGGCTCCTCCTTTGGGTTGTCACAGTCTGGCCTGATACTGTATTTGTCTTCTTTTTGGAGTTTGTGCATCAAGGCTAGGAGAATTGAACTCTTTTTCTTTCTTTCTTCCTTCCTTCCTTCCTTCCTTCCTTCCTTCCTTCCTTCCTTCCTTCTTTCCTTCTTTTCTTTCCTTCCTTCGAGTTTATTTTTGAGTAATCTTTACACATAATGTGGGGCTCAGACTTACAATCCCGAGGTGAAGAGTCCCATGCTCCACCAACTGAACCAGCCAGGCACCCCTGAACTTTCTATTTCTGTTTTTGTTTTTTTTTAAAGATTTTACTTATTTATTTGTCGGAGAAAGAATACGAGAGAAAAGTACACAAGCAGGGGGAGCAGCAGGCAGAGGGAAAAGCAGGCTCCCCACTGAGCCGGGAGCCCAATGCTAGACTCGATCCCAGGACCCTGAGATCATGACCTGAGCCGAACGCAGACACCTAACTGACTGCGTCACCCAGGCATCCCTAACTGTTTCTTGTTTTTAATGTGGTGACAGGACTAAGGTCTAAGGAGGTTGTTGATTCTTGGTCAACTATGTCAAACTTTCCTAAAAAGAAACTATTTACTTATTGCTTCAGTTTTTAAATTAAATTAAATATATATTAAAAAAACCCAGCTTTATTGAGGTATGATTCACAGACCATACAATTCACCCTTTTAGAGTGGACAGGTTTTTGGTATATGCACATATTATCCAACTACCAACACTAATTCCAGAACATTTTCAGCACCCCAAAAAGAAACCCTGTATCTATTACCAGTCACTCCCCATTATTTCCCCTCCTCCCTTCAGCTCTCAGCATCCACTAATCTACTTTCTGTTTTTATGGATTTGCCACTTTTGGGTATTTTATATAGATGGAATCATAGTATGTGGCTTTTGCATCTGGTTTCTTTTACTTTGCAGAATGTCTTCAAGGTTTATCCATATTGTGGTGTGTGTCAACAAACTCTTTATTGTCAAAATATTCCATTGTATGGCTAGAGTACATTTTGTTTATCCATTAAAAAATTTATGGGCATTTGGCTATTATGAATGCTGCTGTGAACATTTGTGTACAGATTTTTGTGATACTTTATTTGGTGAGACAACATCCTCATATTTTCTTTTAATTTATAAAGTACAGTTTCCTTTAGTTCTTTGAACATATTTATACTAGCTGATTTCAAGTTTTTATCTGGGCTTTCTCAAGGACAGTTTCTATTGAGTGTTTCCCCCCCGTGTTTGGTCCATACTTTCCTGTTTCCTAATTTTTTTGGTTGGAAACTAGACATTTTAAGTAACATAATGTGGTGATTCTGGAAATCAGATGCCATCTTTTCCAGGGTTTGTTGTTGCTACTTTTTATTGTTTCTGTAGTTATTGTTGCTCTTTCTGTGTTTTGTGATTTTCCTTTATTCTTTGCTCTGTGTAGCCACTGAAGTCTTTGCTTTGTTAACTTAGTGGTCAGTTAATGATTGAACAGAGATTTCCTTAAATGCTGTGAACCATTAAGTCTCCCAGCCTTTGCCACGGGGGCTGTGTGTGTGTGTGTGTATGTGTGTGTGTGTGTTGGGGCACAATTTCAGTGTTCTAGCAGATTACAACTCTGCCTTAGCCTTCACTTTCTGTTTGTACAGAACCTCAGGGTCAGCTAGAGGTGAAGATTAGGGTTTTCTTGGATCTTCCCTTGACTTCACACAGCCCTGCACATATACATAGCCTCCTAGCTTCTTAAGAATATGTTAGAGTGGGACGCCTGGGTGGCTCAGTTGGTTAAGCGGCTGCCTTGGGCTCAGGTCATGATCCCAGCGTCCTGGGATCGAGTCCCGCATCAGGCTCCTTGCTCAGCAGGGAGCCTGCTTCTCCCTCTGCGTCTGCTGCCACTCTGGCTGCCTGTACTCGCTCGCTCTCTGACAAATAAATAAATAAAATCTTAAAAAAAAAAAGAATATGTTAGAGTTTTGTTTTTTTTAACTGTTAATTTAAATTCCAGTTAATTAATATACAGTGTAATTTAGTTTCAGGTGTACAATATTATGATTCAGCTTGTCCCTTCAAAAGCCAGTGCCCATCATAAGTGCACTTCTTAATCCCATCACCTATTTCCCCCATCTTCCCACCTGCCTCCTCTCTGGTAACCATCAGTTTGTTCTTTATAATTAAGAGTCTGTTTCTTGTTTTGTCTATGTCAGAGGTTTTCCAGGCCCTCCGTGGACATTGCTTAGATTTTCCTTTTTTCATTTTGGTCAGTGTTTTATTTGGCTTAACTGGAATTGCTAGTGCAGGCTGCTGTGATATTAAACAGTTGCTGCTGATTGTTTTGGGCAGATCCCCTGAAGACAGGGCTGAATGAGCTCTGAGTCAGGTCAAATAAACATAGGCTCTGAAAACAGGATTTTTCCAGGGAGATGCTAAATAGGCCCAATACAGGTATATCTCAGAGATATTATGGATTCAATTCCAGACCATTGCAGTAAAATGAATGTTGCAATAAAGCAAGTCAAATTAACTTTTTGGTTTCCTAGTGCATATAGAAGTTATGTTTATGCTGTACTATA
>PISX010036722.1:0-11685 GCA_004024625.1 Mellivora capensis | reverse complement strand
GTATTCAATGTCAGCATCTTGATGTTGGCATCGTGGAATTATTTAATGGCATTTAATCTCTGCAGTCTGTAATAAATTATGTTATATGGCTGGACATAATACTATTGGGTGAGAAAGAAAATAGAAAGTGACTCAGGCTTTGGGGTCTGAGTGGGTCGGATTGGGTTTAATTTATACATGATTTTGATCTATTTTAGATCTTTGGAGACAAACTTTATATTACCCACATTTGATCCCATGAGAATGTTCAAAACATAAATGCTTAGTGTGTATGAGTTGGATCTTGAAAAATAGAAGACTGTCCAAATACACTGATGATCACTTCATTTGAGAGACAAGAGCCAAAATCCCATTTTGTTAAACTTCATATGTTTATGGGAATTAAAAAGTGGGGTACCTCTTTCTCAAATCCTGATTTCTATGATGAGAGAATTTCCGTGAACATTTCTCTCCTCTTATACCATATCCTCCAATTCATTAGTCCCCTCATAGAAGGAACAACAGCTATGCTACCTGTGTTAAATCCTGCCAACACCTCGTAGTAACTATGTGACATCAAACAAATGTATTTGGTCTGTGCCTCCCATTTGTCACTTCTGCAATGTGGACGTTAATGATTTCTGATTTCTGAACTTATTCTGTTGGAATGGACCAAATACAATATATAAAGTGGTTATAACAATGTCTGTTCACACAAAGCACTATATTTTGTATTAGCTACTATTTGTCAAATTTGTCCTCAATTTTCAATTGAATTTATTTATTTATTTTTATTTCATTTCTTTTCAGCGTAACAGAATTCATAGTTTTACAACACACCCAGTGCTCCATGCAATGTGTGCCCTCCATAATACCCACCACTTGGCTCCCCCAACCTCCCACAACCCGCCCCTTCAAAACCCTCAGGTTGCTTTTCAGAGTCCATAGTCTCTCATGGTTCATCTTCCACCCAATTTCCCTCAACTCCTTTCTCCTCTCCATCTCCACATGTCCTCCGTGTTATTTGTTATGCTCCGCAAATAAGTGAAACCATATGATAATTGACTCTCTCTGCTTGACTTATGTCACTCAGCATAATCTCTTCCACTCCTGTACATATTGATACAAAATTTGGGTATTCATCCATTCTGATGGAGGCATAATACTCCATACTGTATATGGACCACATCTTCCTTATCCAATCGTCCATTGAAGGGCATCTTGGTTCTTTCCACAGTTCGGCGACTGTGGCCATTGCTGCTATAAACATTGGGGTACAGAGGGCCCTTCTTTTCACCACATCTGTATCTTTGGGGCAAATACCCAGTAGCGCAATTGCAGGGTCATAAGGAAGCTCTATTTTTAACTTCTTGAGGAATCTCCACACTGTTCTCCAGAGTGGCTGCACCAACTTTCATTCCCACCAACAGTGTAAGAGGGTTCCCCTTTCTCCACATCCTCTCCAACACACGTTGTTTCATGTCTTGCTAATTTTGGCCATTCTAATTGGTGTGAGGTGGTATCTCAATGTGGTTTTAATTTGAATCTCCCTGATGGCTAGTGATGATGAACATTTTTTTCATGTGTCTGATAGCCATTTGTATGTCTTCATTGGAGAAATGTCTGTTCATATATTCTGCCCATTTTTTGATATGATTATCTGTTTTGTGCATGTTGAGTTTGAGAAGTTCTTTATAGATCCTGGATATCAACATTTTGTCTGTACTGTCATTTACAAATATCTTCTCCCATTCCATGGGTTGCCTCTTTGTTTTATTGAATGTCTCCTTTGCTGTGCAGAAGCTTTTGATCTTTATGAATTCCCAAAAGTTCATTTTTGCTTTTGTTTCCTTTGCCTTTGGAGACATATCTTGAAAGAAGTTGCTGTGGCTGATATCAAAGTGCTTATGCCTATGATCTCCTCTAGGATTGTGATGGATTCCTGTCTCACGTTGATGTCCTTTATCCATTTTGAGTTTATCTTTCGTAAGGTGTAAGAGAATGGTCGAGTCTCATTCTTCCACATATAGCTGTCCAATTTTCCCAGCACCATTTATTGAAGGACTGTCTTTTTTCCACTGTATATTTTTTCCTGCTTTGTCAAAGATTATTTGACCATAGAGTTGAGGGTCCATATCTGGGCTCTCTACTCTGTTCCATTGGTCTATGTGTCTGTTTTGATGTCAGTACCATGCTGTCTTTGTGATCACAGCACTCCCGTTGAGATGAGGAACACAACAAGGATGCCCACTCTCACCACTCTTGTTCAACATAGGTTTAGAAGTCCTAGCAACAGCAACCAGACAACAAAGAGAAATAAAAGGTATCCAAATTGGCAAGGAAGAAGTCAAACTCTCTCTCTTCGCAGATGACATGATACTTTATATGGAAAACTCAAAAGACTCCACCCCCAAACTACTAGAACTCAGACAGCAATTCAGTAACGTGGCAGGATATAAAGTCAATGTACGGAAATTAGTGGGTTTCTTATACACTAATAATGAAAATACAGAAAGGGAAATTAGAGAATCGATTCCATTTAATATAGCACCAAGAACCATACGATATCTGGGAATAAACCTAACCAAAGAGGTAAAGGATCTGTACTCAAGGAACTACGGAACACTCATGAAAGAAATTGATGAAGACATAAAAGGATGGAAGACCATGCCATGTTCTTGGATCGGAAGAATAAACATTGTTAAAATGTCTATACTACCTAGAGCAATCTATACTTTTAATGCCATTCTGATCAAAATTCCACCAGTATTTTTCAAAGAGCTGGAGCAAATAAATAATCCTAAAATTTGTATGGAATCAGAAGAGACCCCGAATCGCTAAGGAAATGTTGAAAAACAAAAATAAAACTGGTGGCATCTCATTACCTGATTTCAATTGAATTTAAATAATTTAATTTTATTCAATCAATTTAAATAATACTTGTTCAAATTTTGAAGACTGCTCTGCTTGTTTAAAGGGATTGAAATGAAAAAGAAACTAATTTTTTCACTGTTTATATGTTATAAATTTTCCTTAAATGATGACTTAGTATGTTCCCTTATTCATTATCTTAATATGAGATTGAGCAAACTATAAGTTATTTGAGAGCATTGGTGAGCAGGAAATTCTGGGAATATTGAGACTTTCATGTAACTATCATTTCATTTATTACCCAATCAAAATTATTTGAGATGAATGTTTGGGAGAAGATTCTAGATTTTCTCTAGAAGATCTAGGTGTATAGGAGCAGGTATGAATTAGATAACAAGGAGACTGGTAAAATCAATGAATTAGGGAATTCCAGTAGGACTTCCAGATAACATTAAAGACCTATAGAAGACTAGCTGTCATGACAGAAAGTGATAATAAGGCTCAGGGGAAGCAAGATTATGTGAAGAATTGCATTTATCTGGGACAGGTGATTTGACAGGCAAGCATGATGGTCTTCACATCACCACTGGAAAGATGAAGAGAGCCTGCAGAGCATGGTGAGACTCTGTTAAGATGCTCTGGTATTCCTGATATGTTCTCCTAGTAAGACTACTACAGTTTCATCCAGACCCCTTAAATTAACACTTCAAAAAGATATTACTAAAATATCAAAAGACCATTGTACAATTCCCAAAACGGGATAACTTTAGGTATTTTATCATAGAATCTATAAACATGGTCCACCACATCAGTACATTTAGCAATATAATTGATATAACCAGGTAATATACATATGGTAACCTTTAAGAACTCCTATTAAAATTTTAAATTGGAATGTAACAAAATTACTCAAATATAATAAAGTTGTCATCAAAATTAAATAGTACCATAGATAAAGGCACCAAAACCATTTCATTTAAATCCAAGAATCATGCAGGAATATGCACCATCACCATTATTTTCAGTATTGCCTCAAAGTTTCTAGAAAATGCAATCATTCAATGAAATAAAGTAATATTTATAAAATATAGGTAATGTTAATGTAAGTAATAAGAAACATATGTTATTTGATTTTTTTCATAAATAGAAACAAAATACCCTTGTTAAAAAGAAATTGATAGAAAATAAACAATAAAGGTCTTGGACATTTGATAAACAAAAATCAGCAATTTAATAATGTATCTTTTTTATGATTTTATTTTATTATTTGACAGAGAGAGAGATCAAAAAAAGGCAGAGAAGCAGGCAGAGAGAGAGGGAGAAGCAGGCTCCCTGCTGAGCAGAGAGCCTGATGAGGGGCTTGATCCCAGGGCCCCAAGATCAAGACCTGAGCCAAAGGCAGAGGCTTAACCCACTGAGCCAACCAGGTACCCCTCAATAATATTTCTAATTCAGCAGTAAACATTTAGGGACAGTAAGAAGATAAAACATCTCCCATTCATATTAGTGACAAAAAACTGTAAAATGTATGTGAATGCATTTAATAGTAAAGGCACAGGTTCTACATGTGTAATATCTCATTGAAAAACATAAAACAAAATGAACCAATTAAAACCATATCATAGTCTTGAATAGGAAGTGTTAACACCATTAATATGTCAGTTGTTCCAAAATTAATGAGTACATGTTAATGTCATTCTCATAGAATTGCAATAGAGCTGAACTTCTGGGGAAGGAAAGGAGTTTGAGAAGAACTGACAAGTGAAGGACCTTATAGTTTCAATTAAAAAACAAATGCTTAAGATTAACTGAGAAAATTTTGGAAAAGAATAGTTAACAAAGACTTTCTTGTCCGATATCACAACACATTATAAAGACTCGGGAGGACATCACTGGCATTGAAATGGAAAGTAAAGCAGTGAAAACAAACTCGAGATTACAGAAATAGATTCTGGTATGTATGAGGAGAACATAGCACACAGAAATACTCCTTAAAATGCTACAATCAATGTTAACATCTTTACGATAATCAGGATCACCATTATATGACCCCAGTTAAAATTATCATCATCACAACATAACCTACCAACACATAATCCCCAGCACTGAGTAAGTTCATATCAATATTGTTTGAATGGAACAGATAAAATAGTGGGACATCAATAATTGACTGCATTTTATTTTTAGAAATCTGGAGAACTTTGTGGAGGTTTTGACTACTTGTGATATATAGATAAGTGAGGTAACACCTGTGAACCCTCTTTGGTGATGGAAAGGTACTTATGTAAGTGCTATTTCTGACCTTAACATTACTTTATATCTTACAAGGTCATAGCAGTATAAAATAGTCATTTGGAGTACATACGACACACACACACATGTTGGTAAAGTGCTAAATCACTTTTCTGACTGTAGGAGAGAAACAAGATAATCTTACTTTTGTATGTGTTCAGCCAAGCTCTGATGGGTGAGGGATCAGGGAGGGGGCATTATTAACACTCTCAAGAAGACCAAATCTCTTTTGGTAAAGATCTATGTTTATCTAGCTCCTGTGAGAAAAGACCTGAGCCAAGGTTTACATTTATGTATTTGACTTCAAGAAATGTACCAGCTCACACAAGGTGAACCTATGACCTGAATGATTTGCCTTTGTTTCAATAATACAATCTCATTCCCTATGCATTTTCTGAGAGGTATTAACAGAAAGTAGAATCTATTTTACTTAGGATTAGAACTTTTGTAAACCCTGAGATATTGTTTAAAGGTGGGATTGAGGTTTTTCTTTGGGTTTTAATGGCTCAATATGTTGAAAATACATTATAGTCGAATTTACTTAGGATGCTCTTCCATTCTTTCAGACGTCGGGGCACTAGATAAATTACTTCATATATTAACAGATAGGATTCATTATAGTAGTAGGGAGGGGGAGCTGAGGAAGACATTTAGTACCTGGTCTCTAAGCATTTGTAAAGTTGGTAAATTCTATGTACATTTAACATAGCACAATTTTGGGTGTAACAAAAGCTTTACTTTCCTGTTTTGTTTCTACTCAGCTATGTGCAAAGTCGTAATGGATAAATCATTTTGAGACCTACCTTATAGGGGCAACACCACACCTGCCATTGAGAATGATGTGTTAATTATCTTTCAGTGTAGGGGTACTTTGTGTTTGCAGTTGAGAATAAAGATCATATAAGGGAAAAATAAATATATCTTTTTTATTACAAGCTATTACCCAGACATTAGCTATAGATTTAAAAAAAACACATTTCCCATTTATTCTCTAATTCTGCTTCAGATTGTATCTACTATCGATATCAACAAAAATTGAAATATGATTATTGCATGTCAGATACATAACTGTATCTGTTTTCCCATGTGTTGTTTCATTTAATGTGTACTAACTTCCTGTTATAACCCAGTTTACCTATGATAAAACACAGAATCAGAGGGTTTCACATAAATGTTTGCAGAAATTAACCACAATTTAGTCTGTATGTTTGTCTCTTTCATAAAAATCAGTTTGCAGTATGAGACATCTAAAAAAGGTGGTGCTCTTTTGACACTCTGTTGTTGAACTTTATAGATAACCATGGGAGAGGGGGTCCAACATGGACACAAAGGAAGATCTTGAACTCACCTCCTTGCAAGGACATAACAAATTTATAGCTACATATGGAATAATTCCCACTGAAAAAGGACTTAAACTAGGTTAATGGCTCCTTCCACGTCTAGGAATAAAAATACCACTTTAAGATGAGTGTGAGAGATAGAGGTAAGGTCTTGCCTAAAACCCCAACCCAGCACATGGCACACAATAAGGAGGGAGGTCACAGTTATGAATCTTCTCTCTAAGAAGTGAGAGGATTGTGTCCCACATCAGGCACCCCAACCTTTGAGACTTGCATTGGAAAGACAAGTCTGGCTTTAGAAACAAATAAGCTTACACCCACTTGGTCTGAGGGGCTGTGGTGATATGAGATATTCCTTTTTTCTTTTCTAAGATTTTATCCATTTATTTGAGAGAGAGAGAGATAGAGAGAGATCATGGATTGGGGGAGAGGGCCAGAGGGAGAGAGACAGGCAGACTCCACACTGAGTAGGAAGTCTAACATGGCCAGATCCCAGGACCCCAGGATCACGACATGAGCTGAAGGCAGGTGATCCCAAAGAAGAAGCTTAACAGACTGGGCCACACAAGTGCCCCTGAGATACCCCTTTTGAGGGACTTGTGCACAGACTCATTTGTCCTGGGATTCAGCACAAAGGCAATAGTTTGGTAAGTGTCAAGATGATAAGGAGATGTGTTTGCTCATTTTGAAGTATCTCCTGGAGGGGTGGGACCAGTAGAAATTTGGAGAAAATGGTGAGTGCCATTTTTGGATTCTCCTTCTATCTTGGTGATGCTGGTGCCCAAGACACAGCCTTGGTAATGCTGCAGGCATGCCTAGCTCAGAAGTCATCTCTGCAGTAGATGTCCCCTGCTCTAGCACTCTTCTCCTATATCACTAAAGCCACCAATATGCCCCACCATCATCACTTTCCCAAGGTCTTGCTAAGTGGACAAATGCAGTCCTCCACAGAGGTAATGCTTCTCGATTGCCTGGCTCTGTAGGTCAGAGGGGTGTGTATTTCTGGGCCCCATGAAACTGCTACAATTGGAAAGTCAGTTCAGAATAGGCTATCATACCCAGTGCATTGCAAAGGCCGATGGAAATGCATCCTTAGTCTACTTATTAAAAAAAATTACTTGCTGTAGCTTCAATTTGGAGATATAAACTTCAGGTATGCCACACATCTGGAGGCCACACAGGTGTTCTCAGGGAATGTGAGCAGGGAGCCACCATCTTTGTGTCATCCCTTGGCCTCACAGAAGCAAACAGATACCTCCCAGAAAGGAACATATACACTCATCTGAAACACCAATTCTTGCAAATAAGTGGTGACGACGCCTCCAGATCTCTTGGTCTGAAGATCATCGGAGTCTATGACTGTGGTCCCATAGGACTGTATATGTGTTTACATAAGCTAAAAGCAGTTGCCTAAGGATCTGGCTTCCAATCAGCCTGAAGCTAAGTGTTGACTGAGATTCTTCCTTGGAACACTACAAGTCTTGGTACACCCTCAACAGTTAATACTTAGGAAGAATAAATGAAGCTTCTTAGATGATCACAAAGGTTCGAGAGACTACTAAGTGCTAGGTAAGTTGTAATGATATTTCATCTCCTAAAAAAGGCCACTCCTTCTCCTCTAGGAGAAGTACCTATTTCATATAATAAACCTGTTTCATATAATACACAGAAACAAACACAAAGAGTGATAAAAAATAAAGAAATAGAGAAATGACTATGTTCCGAATGAGAGAAGACAAAAGCTCTGGGGAAAAAATAATGGATATAACTAATCTACTTTATAAAAACATCAAAGTAACAATTATAAAGATTCTCACCAAACTCAGGAGAAACTCACAGGGTGAACACTGTGAAAACTTCAACAAAGAGAAAGAAAATATAATAAAGTACCAATCAGATGTCTGAGGAATACAACAACTAAACTAAATAGTACATTGGAAAGGTTCAACAAAAGTCTGGATGAAGCCAACTGATCAGCAAGCTCAACATCAGGGCATCATAATTCACCCAAACAGAAGAATAAAATGAAAATACAACTTTAAAACATGAGGATAGCTTAAGAGACTTGTGGGAGAATATCAAGTCGAATAATATTCCCATTATAACGGTTCCAGGAGGAAATGAGACAGAAGGGCAAAAAGCTTATTTGAGGAAAAAATCGCAGAACACTTTCTTGACCTGGAAAGAAAACAGGCATTCAAGTCCAGGAAGCAGAGAGAGCTCCAATAAGGTAAAGAGATCCACACCAAGACATTAATTAAAATATCAAAAGTTAGAGTAACTTAAAAATGGTAAGAAAAAAACAACTTGTTACACACAAGGGTAGCCCTATGAGATGATCATCTGATTTTTCAGCAGAAACTATCCAGGCCAGGAGAGAATGGCATGATATAGCCAAAGTGCTGAGAGGAAGAAAGTTCCTTTTGCATGTAGACCAGATCGATTTAAGAGATATTTACAGAACATACCATACAAAAGTAGCAGAATACACATTCTTTATTTTTTAAACTAAAACAAAACAGTGGTATTTTTAAGATAAGTTTTAGGTTCACAGCAAAACTGAGCAGAAACTACAGAGCCTTCCCATATATTCCTCATCTCCACAAATGCACAACCTCTCCCACTATCGATATCTAGCATGATAGGATAGATTTGTTATGACCAATGAACCTAGGTTAACATGCCAGTAGCTTCCA
Source organism: Mellivora capensis (assembly GCA_004024625.1). Taxonomy (NCBI): domain Eukaryota; kingdom Metazoa; phylum Chordata; class Mammalia; order Carnivora; family Mustelidae; genus Mellivora; species Mellivora capensis. Next base: position 2,507 of record PISX010036722.1, on the reverse strand, counting down.
AAGTCAATAGTTTACCTTAAGGTTCACTAATGATGTCATACATCATGTGGATCTTGATAAATGTACAATCAGGTGTATCTACCATTATAGTATCATGCTGAACATTGTCACCTTAAAAATACTCTCTGCTCTGTCTATTCATCCTTTCCTCCCCTCTAAACCCTAGCAAACACAGATACTTTAACTGCTTCACCATTCTTATTGGTACAGAATGTCATGGTGGAATCATATATATAACTTTCATATTGTCTTCTTTACTTAATAATAAGTGTTTAAATTTCTTCCACGTCTGTTCATGGCTTGATAGCAATTTCTTTGTAGCACTGAATCTCATTTGATGTACTGAAGTATTTTGCGTTTTTTTTTCCTTAATATATTTGCCCACTTAAAGACACCTTAGTTGATTCCAAGTTCTTGGCAATTATGAATAAAACTGCACTAACATCCATGTGCAAGTTTGTATGTTGACATGTTTTCAACACATTCAGGTAATTACAAAGACTGCCGTTGCTTGATAATATGGTAAGAGTATGTTTAGTTTTGGAAGAATCCACCAAAATGTCTTCCAAAGTGGTTATACCATTTCATTCCCACCTTCGATGAGTGAGAGTTTCTGTTGTTCTATATCTTTTCCAGCTTTTGGGAGCATGTGTTTTGGATTGTGTCCATTCTCACAGGTGCGTGGTGCCATCTCATTTTTAACTTGCAATTTCCTGCTGTCAGAGGAAGTTGAACATCTTTCCATCCGCTTTCCTGCCAACTATAAATCTTTGTTGAGGTTATTGTTCAGGCTTTTTGTCCAATTTCTAACTGGGTTTTTCATTTTCTAATGTTGCATTTTAAAGAGTTCTTTGTATATTTTGGATAATGGTTATTTATCAGATGTGTCTTTTATAAATATTTTCTCCCAGTCTATTGCTTGTCTTATCATTTTCTTGACATTGTCTTTTGCAGAGTAGAAGTTCTCTTTTTCAAAGATTTTATTTATTTTTTGACAGACAGATCTCAAGTAGGCAGAGAGGCAGGCAGAGGGAGATGGAGAAGCAGGATCCTCACTGAGTGCAAAGCCCAATGCGGGGCTCGATCCCAGGACCCTGGGATCATGACCTGAGCTGAAGGCAGAGGCTTTAACTCACTGAGGCACACAGGAGCCCCCAGAGAAGAAGTTCTTATTTTTAATAAGGTCCACTTAATCAATTGTTTCTTTCACGGATCATGTCCATTTTTAAAATATTTTTTTAATTTCTTTTCAGCGTAACAGAATTCATACTTTTACACCACACCCAATGCTCCATGCAATGCGTGCCCTCCATAATACCCACCAACAGGGTCCCCCAACATCCCACCCCCTGCCCCTTCAAAACCTTCAGGTTAGGGACACCTGGGCGGTTCAGTTGGTTAAGCAGCTGCCTTCAGCTCAGGTCATGATCCCAGTGTCCTGGGATCGAGTCCCACATCAGGCTCCTTGCTCGGCAGGGAGCCTGCTTCTGTCTCTCTCTCTGCCTGCCACTCTGTCTGCCTGTGCTTGCTCTCTTTCTCTCTGACAAATAAATATATAAAATCTATAAAAAAAAACTTTCAGGTTATTTTTCAGAGTCTAGTCTCTCATGGTTCATCTCCCCCCCCCCCAATTTCCCTCAACTCCCTTCTCCTCTCCATCTCCCCATGTCCTCCGTGTTATTTGTTATGCTGGGCAATTAAGTGAATCCATATGATAATTGACTCTCTCTGCTTGACTTATGTCACTCAGCATAATCTCTTCCAGTCCCGTCCATGTTGCTACAAAAGTTGGGTATTCATCCTTTCTGATGGAGGCATAATACTCCATGCTGTATATGGACCACATCTTCTTTATCCATTCGTCCGTTGAAGGACATCTTGGTACTTTCCACACTTTGGCGACCGTGGCCATTGCTGCTATAAACATTGGGGTACAGATGGCCGTTCTTTTCACCACATCTGTATCTTTGGGGTAAACACCCAGTAGCGCAAATGCAGGGTCATAGGGAAACTCTATTTTTAACTTCTCGAGGAACCTCCACACTGTTCTCCAGAGTGGCTGCACCAACTTGCATTCCCACCAAGAGTGTAAGAGTGTTCCCCTTTCTCCACATCCTCTCCAACACAAGTTGTTTCCTATCTTGCTGATTTTGGCCATTCTAACTTGTGTGAGGTGGTATCTCAATGTGGTTGTAATTTGTATCTCCCTGAAGGCTAGTGATGATGAACATTTTTTCATGTGTCTGATAGCCATTTGTATGTCTTCATTGGAGAAGCGTCTGTTCATATCTTCTGCCCAATTTTGATATGATTATCTGTTTTGCATGTGTTGAGTTTGAGAAGTTCTTTATAGATCCTGGATATCAACCTTTTGTCTGTACTGTCATTTGCAAATATCTTCTCCAATTCCGTGGGTTGCCTCTTTGTTTTGTTGACTGTCTCCTTTGCTGTGCAGAAGCTTTTGATCTTGATGAAGTCCCAAAAGTTCATTTTTGCTTTTGTTTCCT
>PISX010036721.1:0-11690 GCA_004024625.1 Mellivora capensis | reverse complement strand
ATCTATCTAAGGAGAGCATGTCCCCCTCCATCACCCATGCCCCAGCAGACATCACTAATGTATCTAACGAGAGCGTGTCCCCCTCCATCGTCCACGCCCCGGCAGACATCACTGATCCACACTGCCACTGAGCAGCCGCATGCAGGGATCCTTCCTGTCCTTCTCAGGGCCGCTCTTCAGGCAGGCCGGGCCCGGACCACATCTGGAACCCTCCACAGAGGGCTAAAGGTCCGTCTGTGCCTGAAAGGCCAAGGGCAGCACAGGAGAAAACGGGTGCTCTCAGCTCCCCCCGATGAGAACCTGGGTGGAAGAAGGCTGGTGTCTGGGGCCCCACAGTCTGGAACGCCCTCTCCGCTCTGGCCAGACCTCAGACTACCTGGGATGGGAGGCACCAAGACAGCGAGTGCCCCAAGCCCCTACCCCAGGCCCCACACTCAGAACACCAAAGCCACATTCACTGCTCGGGGGAGGGCGGGGAGAAGAGGGGGGTCTCCACTGGAGCAGAGGCTCCAGAACCCATGGATGGGCACAGAGAGAGCACTGAAGAGCAAGGAACCAACCGGGGCCCAGGGGCTGGGTGCAGAGCGGCTCTGTCCCCCACACTCACCCCCCCCGGGGTGCCTGGGCTGCCCGGGGGACCACAGTTGGGGGGCCGCAGGCTGGGGTGGCCAGGGATGCCTGCCCAGGCCCCACCTCTCGTCTCTCTCCAGGCAGGACAGGTCTCCGCCCCGACCCTGCAAGGCTCCCAGGAACCAGAAACCCCACCACCTCAGAGATGATTTTACCAACAAGGAGGAAACTGAGAGGCCAGTCTGGGATGAGTGCTGCTGGGTCAATTAATTCCTTTAACAGTTTTCTGGACATCGTCGTTTGTGATTTTTTGGGGGGTCTCCACTTCCATTCCTGGTTTACTAAAGACGCCCAGCCGGCCTCAAGGTCGTGGTGCAGGCTAGACCCCTGGGCCAGGTGTTCCCCGTGCTTCCCGGCACCTGAGGTTCTTCCTGGCGGGTTCACACGCGGCGAGCCGAGAGGACCCCAGGGTCTGACACACCTGTCCCTGTGAGGCCCCGAGGCCCACGCTGATTTCACAGCGGTCGGAACACGATGAAAGTCTCTACCTCGGCACATGTGAAATAGCATGGGTGGAAAGCCACATGGGGCAGGCGTGGCAGTGAAAAAACAGGCTCCCGGGTGGAGAGGAGGGTGATGGCCCCAGCTCCGTGGGGACGCCAGCGACGCCGGGCATGCGCACAGCGTCCTCCGGGCCGCAAACAGACCAGTGAACCTTCAATCTGTACCCACGTGTGTGTGTCTCTGGTCCCATCCACACCAGAGCCTGCGGAACGCAGAAACCACACAGGGACAGGCCATGACCTCCCAGGGTCCTGGAGCAGAAGGCAGAGCCCAGATCCCCCTCAAGGGACACGGCACAACCACGGTCCCCTTTCTCCTCGCAGCTATGCACCACTTCCCAACACAGGCCCTGGTGGCTCTCAGAAGCGGAGGACAGGGTAAGGGGCATCCCGGGTCTCTGACACCAACACGGCGTCCAACAAGGGTGCCCCATGCTCTGACAGCCCAAGGCTCAGTCTTGGGGTGCGCCCCACCCGAGCTCGGGCCTTGAGAACGAGACACCGGGCAGCTGGCTCACGTGCGGCCCCCGGGGTCCCGGCAAACACTCCTGGCTGAGACACTGAAGAGGCAGGCAAGTTACCCTCCCAGAACCCGCTGCAGCGCTGTTTCCTGATTAAAGCTTTACTGAATCGATAGCAGTAAAGCGGTCCCAGAGAAATCAATCGAAGCAGAGCCCTTTTTAAGAAAAACCACTCTTTCCACAAGCAAAAATCACTTAAAAATAACCCACGTGGCTATTTTGGGTTTTGCGGCAGTCTTGCTGGGTCTCTGCAAAGGCCGTCGTGTTAGCTGGAGATGCATGGCACAGGCCGGGGACGCGCACTTCCCCAGGGAGCCGGATTCTGCCGCGCCGGCCCCGCGCTCCCGAGAAACGAGGACACCTGTTTACAACCCAAATATACCGTGCGCTTACGGAGGCAAAACATTAGTGTTCGGGAACGTCGTGCTCAGGGAGGGAGAGTCTGGGATGGAGTCCCATGCTAGTGGGAGGCGTCTGTCGCCCTGGCCAGGGGCCGTGGCCCCGCAGAGGGCTGCAGAATTTGTCCCACCAGGGCCGGGGCCAGCCCCTCAACCCCCAGTCCGGCCTGGACACTGACATGGTCAGCCACACAGAGACCGGAAAAAAAGCAGGAAACCCAGAGCCAGACGGAGAACAACGGGGCGGGGCTGAAACGTCCCCCAACCCCCGGTCAGGGCAGATTCCGGACAGACCGCTGGAGGAGCTGGGCCTTCCCCGGGCCGCTGGCCAACAGCAGACCTTGGCGAATCTGGACAAGCCCCACCAGCTCCCCCACTGTCTGAGCCTGACATCAGGGCACCCCCTCATCACGCCGCATTGGGGCCGCAACCGGCCCGGCCCCTGCCTCCCCCAGCACCCCGGAGACCGGAGCTTCTCTCCCTCCCCCAGGCACAGGCCTGAACAGTTTTCCTGCTGGGGTGACCACATCTGTGTCCCCCCCCAGCCTCAGCCTCCCAGACTGCCGACTGTGGCCTCCGATCCCATCCCAGCCCTGCGGCCAAGCAGAACCTTCTGGAGCCAAACCCAGGACGTCATGCTCTCTCGGGCCCCCTTCTGCGACTGTCTGGCACCCCAGGTGAAGCCTCCCACCCACCCACTGCCCCGCCTGCAGCCTGGAAGGCTGTGGCTCTGAGTCCCTCCCACCTCCTCCAGAGCTGACCGCGGCTCCCCTTGGCAGCCCCCCAGACTCTGAGCTCCTGGAAGGAGCTGCCGGGCCTCCCCATCTTTCACTCGCCTTGAGGGCCAATGGATCACAGACAATAGGTGCTGTTCCCTGGGAGCTGGAAGATCCCGGTGAGCTGCGGGGCCTGTAGGAAGAGCCCCCAGGGGAAAGGCCTGGGAAGAGGAGACGTGACGGGCAGCAGGGCAGAAAGCCGCCCCCCCCCCCAGAATCCGGTTGCCGGGAAGACCGCCACCCCTCACAGAGAGGCCTGGAGCCCCATTACATCCCACAGTGACCCGTCTGGAAACCAGTGCCTGTGGGTCCCCAAAGCTCCTGCCACATGAAGCAGCAGGAGGGGACCGACCCCCAGGCTCCCGGGCCTCTGGGGACCTCACCTGCTCACATGGCAGCACGTTTCACAGGTGAGCCCACTGGGGTGTGGGCAGGGGGCAGGGGAGGGGTCACTGAGACGCGTGTCCAGGGGCGCACGTGGCCACGTCAGCAGTGGGGCAGGTCCGAGCTCGGGCCCAGCCTGGCTCCCGATGCCACCACGACAGCCCTTCCTCAGCTGACGGAGGAGACACGGCCAGGGCAGCCCCTGGATAAGGGTCCCCTTGGCCCACGCAGGCTGCAAAGACACGGGCTTCTCCCCTGAGCCCAGCCACGCGGAGCCACGCACACCAGCAGCTGCCCTCAGACCCAGCAGGGTAGGGACAAAGGCTCTGGCCTCCCGCACCCTGTCGCCGGCACGGGGGTCCTCAGGGTCAAGCGTCCCTCCACACGCGGGGGCAGGGGGCAGGCGTGGCTGGGTCCTGAGCCCGCGCAGCGGACGGACCACTTCCCGAACTCTCCTGCCAGCCACAGCCCCGCTGCCCTGCTGCCGAACAGATGCTCCATTTAAGCAGCTAAATTACCATAAAATACACCCAGAGAGACGGCAGGCCAATTTCTCCCAAGGTTTATTTGCATCAGGAGGGAGTGGTACGCGAACGTTCTATCTTCTGTTTTTTTGAGAAACAAAAAAAAACTCACTACACACGATTTAAGAGAAAAAAAGGCAGCGGTTTGCAGCACGGGAGCTGCGGAGGGAGGGTGTCGAAGGTTCCCACGGGTCGCACAGCTCAGGAGCCCCAGGGCGCCACGTGGGACAGGGTGCCGGGGCCGCAGGTGGGCAGGTGACCACGGGTCTGAGTCCCGCGTCCATCCCCTACCTGTGAACTTGGACCAGCTCCCGCGCTCCCTGAGCCTCAGCCTCCGAGGCCCTCCACCTGAGCTGCCGATGGCCTCCGCTCTCTGGGCCGTCCTCCGCCGGGGCTGGGTCTGTGACCGCCAAGCACCTTAGAACTCTGACCACCATCACCCACGCGTCACGGGCAGCCCAGGAGCGGCCCAGACCGGGCGCAGCACAGCAGGCGACACATCATGCCCAGGGAACGCCGGCTGGATCCCCGGCCACCACCCAGAGGCAGTCCGGGTTCGGGCGCTGGCCTACATGTCCCCGGGGCCACTACAGGGCAAAGCAACAGAAAGGCTGAGTACCGGAGCCGCTCTGCTGGGTGCCCAGGCCGGGGCTGTGTCCCAGCCTGCAGGATATAAGCACCACCAGCCAGAGGCTCAGGCAGGAGGGAGGGCGTGGGACGGGGACCCGGGGACCCGGAACCCCTGCGCTGGTCCACAGTGTGGTCCCTGGCATGAACAGCACCAGCTGGCCAGGGGGCTGCCAGGGCTCCCCACAAGGAGACAGGGTGGGCAGAGCTCTACAGGCAAAGCCCGGAGCCCTCCGCCACCTGCAGGAGTGGATGCCAGCCCCAAAACGGGAGGCGGATGGCATCGCCCAGACTTTTCTGGACTGCGGACGGGCACAGAGATGGGAGCCTCTGGCCGGACAGCACAGCACAGCCAGCAGACTGCACCTGTCCTCCTGACCCCAGCGTCCCCTCGGAATCGTCCACACTTGCACCTAGTTCCAGAAACGAGCCCCAGAAATGCGGCTGGGCTTCCGAACCCCCTGTGGGGCCGGAGCAGGTGCGCACACGCCGCCTGCGGAAGGCGAGGTTTACAGCCTGGGTTCACCCGCTCCGGCCTTCACTCCCCGACGCGGCGTCTGGCCCCCGCGGCCCCCGTGGGTGCGGCCGGCGGGAGCCCCGGGCCGGCGGGAAGACCCACGGGAGGGGCGGCAGGGAGGCTGCAGGAGCGCGGCCGCCAACGTGGGGAAACCGGCTCTCCCAAAGACACAGAGAAAATCCACATCCTGACTGAACACCGAGGCCTCCTCTGTGGGGCCTCCCAGACACTATTGCGGCCCCCGGACCGCTGGTCTCCTGCCTTTACCCGGGTGGCAGCGCGCACGCGACGCGTGGGCCAGAGCACAGACTCCCGCAGCAGATGCCGCCCGGCTTCCCGCGCGAGAGAGGACACGCGCACAGACCCCCCTCCCGACACCCGGACCACGGGACCCCTCCTCGTTCCAGGGGCGACTTCGGATGCCCCACGAGCCCTCCTCCCATCCACCGTGGAGGCACCTAGAAATGACAGTCCCACGCTACAGGGGGCACAACCGACACCCGCCGCCTCACAGGCTCCCTGGACCCCTCTGTCTTCGCCCCAGCTCTCCCGGCCACCCTGTTCCGGGCCCTGAGTCAGAGCCTGGACCAGAGGCAGCCGCTCGCTGTCTCCTCACTCCTGAGGGGGAAGGCACCTCGAGGAATGCCCGCCCCGGTGCCCTGAGTCCTGGAGCAGCGTGCACCCAGGGGTGCACCCACCCAAGAAGGGGCCCGAGAAACGAGCCACGTGGGAGGCCACGTGGGGCTGACTCACCCTCCAGGCCCAGCAGGGCCTTTTAGGGGCCCAAATGTGTGCGAGCTCAAAGACGATATTCAAATATATGCTATTAGTATTCTGACCTTGATGTCAACCCAGTCACAAAAGTAGGACTTTTAACATCTCTTAAGGAAGGGGGAGGCCAGGGGCGAAGGCATGCAGGGCCCTCGAGAGTCACATGGTCGCCCTGCGGGCCCCCACCATGGCCAACACAGTATCCCAGGGCACGTCCCCAGGGTGTGCACTCACCTGCCACAGACTCCTCCCAGCCCCACAAGCGGGTGCCACTTTTCTGTGGTCAAATCTAGGATTAGCGATTCTGCTCCTTCACCATAGTGTGCAACCAGCCCCACAATCTGGATCCAGAGCCTTGTCATGACCCCAAACACAAGGCCATACCCATGAGCAGCCAGTCCGGTGCCCTCTCCCCAGCCCAGCTTCCTTTCACCTGTGCCCGACACGCGCGAGCACGGAATCACGCCAGCCTCTCTGGCCCTCGCACTCTGGCGTCCAGCTTCCCTCCCTGGCACGATGTCTCTGAGGCTCAGCCACACTGTTCGCCTCTGCCTGTCCATCCCCTGAGAAGGATGCCAGTTTTCATACCCATCCTACAGAGGGGGAAACTGAGACCCCGCAACAGTGCAGCTCGAGGGCCCACCGTGGTCAGCAGGGAAGCCAAGACACCAGCCCCGAGCCCTCGCCACCCCGACTGCCCAGACCCCTCGAGGGAGGGGGAGCCCGGCCCCCTGTGCAGCCGGGAGCACGGAGGCCCGGGGTGGGGGGGCAGCCATGTGGCAGGTCCCCAGGGGCCTGGTCACACCCCACTGCCCAGCCACAAGCCTGCTTCCTGTGAGCTCTGGGCTAAAAACAAATTAAACAGAATGGTTCAGAGTCAGTTCTGTGAAGCCCATCATCTACAGAGGAGAACCGCTCAGATCTCAGCCGTCTCGTCCCTCCCTGAAAGGACCACCCGAGGCGTTCGCTCCTGTCCCCGCAGCCAGATGAGCCGGGGGCTGGGGGGTGGAGCCCGGCCCCCCCATCCCGGGCAGGGAGGGGCAAATTAAGAGTGGGAGGAGCTGAGGGCAAGCGGGGGAAGGAGGATCTCAGGATGTGGCTGCCGTGAGCACAGGTGACCAGAACCTTCTGCCACCCCAGGGGCCTGACACAGGATATGAACAGACGAAAGCTTCCTGAGGTGTCCTGTGTGCCCAGGACATGTGGTGACGCCCCCAGGCACCAGACACCTCCTTGTGCAGTTAAAAGCTGGGATGGTCCCTGCTCCAGCCATGACCACTGTCACCAGGGCACCTCCCCATTCCTGGGGCGACACTGAGGCCTCCGGGCACACAGGCCGCCACCCCCAGGTGCCAAAGCTCACAGGAGCCACGCCATGGACCACAGCCGGCCCCCACAGGGAAGCCAAGCCAGAGAGGGCAGACGGGGGCTTCGGAGCTCTGGCATGAGAAAGGCCAGGGCTGGTGGGGCCCCGCATCTCTGAGCTGGGGGGACCCTGGCAGGTGGCTTACCCCTTGCACCTCTGCAGAGGCCCCCCCCCCTCCTGGGGCCACGGGGCCACACCACCCGCCCCTGGCAACATCCTGTGTCTAGGACACAACTATGATAATCAAGTGAATGTCGGTGCAACGTGTGTCCCCAGGAAAGGGAGGAGGAGACCGGGCAGAAGCAGGGCTGGGCCACGGGGGGCGGGACCAGCACAGGAGCAAGCGGATGCCCGGAACCCCACTGCCCACCTACACAGGGACTCCCAGGGACGCCCCCTGGCACCCGCCCGCCCACCTTCCACGTGTCCGGGACGCACCTGTCAAGCCACGGCGGGACGTCGCACGCTTCGGGGCGCGCCGGGAGGCAGACAGCAGGAGACCGGCCGGCACAGATGGCAGCATGGGCTGGGGGGGAGGGGCGGGCCCCCCACTCCTGTAAAGACCTGGAGGCTGAAGAGCCCGGCGGACCGACGGGAGGACACGCGGCAGGCCCCGCACGGGACCACGGATGCCGCTCCTGTGAGGCCCGAAGCCCAAACACGGCAAACCAGCAGAAGCCTTCCCAGGCTCAAGCAGAAGGTGACGCGGGGCAGACATGCAGGTGTGTTGAAGCCCTTCTATGACCTCTACGGAGATGGGCACATGAAGCCCACGGAACAGGGAGGTGCCCCCCCCCCCGGGGTCCGGAGGGCGGTTCAAGCCCTCGGCGGTCACACGTTTGTTGTTCCTGTTTATCTTCTGGATTCAGAAACCGCAACAGGGGGAGCAGCTACAGGCTGCTGGCATGGAGTGCCCTGAGAGCCCAGAGGCTCAGGGCTCCTCTGGCTGCCCCCGGGCTCGTCCTGGCCTGAGCGGGGCAGGCCTTGTCGGGGCAGGGGACAGGGGCTCGTCCCACTTGGGGGGGGGGTCCCGAGCCCCGAGGTGCAGGCAGTGGGCAGCGGCTGGAGCGTCCGCTCCTGGGCACCAGACCCCCCCCCCAGTACACTGAGGACCCCATCACCTCCCCAGGAAGCCTCCCCTCACAGGCCTGCTCAACTCCTCTGCGTCGGAGAGCACCATGTTGTCTCCTCAGGACTCCCCCTCCAGAAGGTCAGGGACACAAAGTCAGGGGTCTCTGCTGCTCTTGCCCAACGCCCACGGGCAGGTGAGAGCGAACGTGCCAGTGACACAGACTGCCCCCTCCCAGCGACGGGCAGCAGGCGAAGGGGACGGCTGCAGGATGGCAAGAGGCCTCAACCTGCACGTGGCCATGGGACCTCAGGCAGCCGCCTCGGCCTCTCCGTTAACTGCCCAACCCGGTGTCACACCGAGTGTCCTAACTAAGGTGCAGGGGGCGTGCTGGCGCTGGGCAGCCAGGGAACCGAGCCTCCCAGAACAGGGCACAGCTGGCAGCTATGATCTAGAAGACCCGGGGGGGCCTGTCTCTGCAGCAACCACTCATCTCCACCCTTCAGTTATCCAAAGGTCTCAGTTTCCAAGGCCAGCTCAAGGACCACCTCCTCCATGAAGCCCTCCATAGTCCCTTCCCTCCAGGATCCAAGCATCTGTATCTGATAAGAACTAACACAGCCCCCAAAGATGGGACAGCAAATCACGCGTCTGTCCCCACCTCCTGCACCATCCAGCACTGGAGCTCCTGGGACAGAACCAGCAGAGAAAGGGGCTGAGACCCTTCCAGCAGACGCCCAAGGTCACCGGCAGAGGGAGGGGCAGGGCTGCCATCCGGTCCTGGGCCCCGTGCTCCTTGGCCAAGGATCCTCCATCTGTCTGGGCATCACCCAGCCACCACCCACCCCCGGGGCTGAAGGGTAAATGAAGAGTGCGAGGGGCTTGGAGGCAAGGCAGGAGGGAGGGTCCAAGTCCAGGCGCTGGCCACCCACCCTCTCTTAATCTCCGTGAGGCTCTGCTGCAGCTGGGCAGCCAGAGGCGAGGTGGGCCCCACTGGCCAGGGAAGGAGGCTGGGCCAGCCAGCAGGACCAAGCCGGCCACTTGGGCCTGGGGAAGGAGACTTATGGGGCCAGATGCAAGACAGGGACAGTGCCAGGCCCACATTTTCCCACCAAATCCTCCCAGCAGCCTGCAAGGTGGCCATGGGCATCCCCTGTGCAGACGAGGAGACCAGGGCTCAACCAGGCCCACGACCCTGCCCCCCGAAGACTCCCACTGCAGCCCAGGGGCCGATGGCAGCAGACCCCCCCACTGCCCTTCCAGAGGCCAGCAAATGTCCGCGCCATTCCAGACATTGGGGGACTCAGCCCCGGTGGCCCCTGCTGCCTCCCCTGTGAGATGGGGCTGAGGGCCAAGCCCCACTACAACCCCTCCATGGAGGAGATGAGGTACCAGCCCTAAGCACTCAGCCCAACTTCTGGCACAGGTGGAGAGAGCTTTGTCCTTGCCAAGCACGTCCGAGGGCCTTGGATACAAATGGAGACGTGACGGCAAACTCTGGGAGGGCGGGGACCAGGGACCGGGGCTCCTTCACAGGCCCCAGGACAGGCCCTTAGCCCTGCAGGCAAGCCTACCCCCTGGTTTTGTACAGGCCACAAGCTAAGGAAGGTTTCCACATTTTTAAGCAGTCAAAGGAAAAAAATCAAAAGAATATATTTCGTGACACATGAAAATGATATGAAATTCAAATTTCATTCTCCATAAAGTTTGCTGGCCCCCCGCCACAGTTACTCATTTCCAGATCAGCCCGGCGGCCTTCACACCAGGAGGGCAGAGTCGAATGGTTACGACAGAGCCCGTCTGGCCCACGAGGCCCAGAACATTTACCGTCTGGTCTTCGACACAAGGCCAGTGCCAGCCTCTGCTCTGGGAGCAGGGCGCTGGTGGTCGGCCGGGGCGCCGCAGGAGACAGGGGTAGATTCAAGGGGCAGTCAGGAGGGAGGCCCACCCGGCAAAGCTGCCAGACTCGGGTCTGGGTCTCTGCCTAAACCAGGGCCCCACCACCCCGGTCCCGCAAGCGCTGTTCCGGATATCCCACCCCTAGAAGCCACAAAGCCGGGGACACAGATGTGGCCTGGACACGAGGCCAGGAGGAAGAGGCTGGAGGATGTGATGCCGCCGACTGCCCAGAGCAGGACCCACCGCAATTCTGGGAAAGATGACAGAGTCCCTCTCCAGAGAGGGAACACCCTTGGCCACGTGCAAGAAAGAGCTTGAATGAGGCACTGGGGTGCGGGCTCCCCGTGGCTACACATCCTCATCAGGCCTCCAGCAAGGCTGCTGCCTGCACACATGACCCCGGGCTCAGCGGAGCCCCCATTCTCGGCATGGGGACACCCACATCCAGGGCCCAGATGGCCTCCCCACCAAATACAGAGCACGCTTCCAGGCTCCAGCCCAGCCCAGCAACACCAAAGCCACAAACAATCCACCAACCACCACTGCCAGGCGGTGCCCTCCCATGATCAGCATCCCGCTGATGCCCATGGGCCCTGACTGACGAATCCACACGCAAGCTTCAGGACCCCCCCCACACACACAGCCCAGGGTCCCTCACAGACGGTCAGGAGCCAGCGCCAAAGATGGGACCCCAGCACACTGGCCTCGGCCACCAGCCCATGCCCCCAGTGGCCCACTCAGAGCCTTAATCCCTGCCACATGGGAAAGCCAAGGTCAGGGAAGTCCACATTTCTCCACTTTCATCCCCTAAGAAGCCTTATCGAGTGCTTTTCGCAATCGGTCTCCCATACGACGCCTCAATGCCACAGAGGTACCGTGTGTCTGCTCTGTGCTCCGTGTACATCTGAGCTCTGTACGTAAAACGAGCATGATTTCCTCACCTCCGAAGAATTGATTTCCGCCACACTGGAGGCCATATAACCCTGCTGAGAAGGCAAGGGTTCATTAAATTGTGTTATTAAAATTAACATCATGCATTTCTTTTTACCTTTTTAACCGGATCACCGGAGGTTTTGAAATACAGAAGGAATTCTCGTGCTTCTATTTGGCAGCCGTGATACAGACAGAAAACAAAGAGAAGCGTGTACACAGGACACCCATCTACACCTGTGCCCACGCGCGTGCGCACACCCACACACACACACACACACACACAGCACCAGCTCCCACCGCGAGGGCCACGGGGAGCAGGGACAGCCCGCGGCGATGTGCACACCAGAACCCAAATCTTGGCTTCTAAACACCCCTCCCCACGAGGGGACCAAAGCTCCTCAGAGACAGGGTGACTCCTGAGCTGGGACAGAGAAGCAAGCAAAAAGAGTCTGGACATCTTGCTCCATAAAGCAGCTGAGAACATGGGGCGCCTGGGTGGGCTCAGTCGGTTAAGCATCCGGCTCCTGATTTCAGCTCAGGTCGTGAACTCGAGGTCGTAGGATTGAGCCCAGAGCCGGGCTCTATGCTCAGCAAGGAAGTCTGCTTGTCTCCCTCTGCTCCTCCTCTGGCTTGTTCGCTCTCTCTCCAATAAATAAATAAAATCTAGAAAAAAAAGAAAGAGGAGAAGAAAGAAAGAGGGAAAGAAAAAAGGGAGGAAAAAAAGAAAGAGGAAGGAAGGGAAGGAAAGGAGAAAGGATAGGAGAGGAGAGGA
>PISX010036720.1:0-11363 GCA_004024625.1 Mellivora capensis | reverse complement strand
TATCCTGACACTTTACTGAATTCCTGTACAAGTTCTAGCAGTTTTGGAGTGGAGTCTTTTGGGTTTTCCACATATAGTATCATATCATCTGCGAAGAGTGATAGTTTGACTTCTTCTTTGCCAATTTGGATGCTTTTAATTTCTTTTTGTTGTCTGATTGCTGAGGCTAGGACTTCTAGTACTATGTTGAATAGCAGTGGTGACAATGGACATCCCTGCCGTGTTCCTGACCTAAGCGGGAAAACTTTCAGTTTTTCTCCATTGAGAATGATATTTGCGGTGGGTTTTTCATAGATGGCTTTGATAATATTGAGGTATGTGCCCTCTCTCCCTACACTTTGAAGAGTTTTGATCAGGAAGGGATGCTGTACTTTGTCAAATGCTTTTTCAGCATCTATTGAGAGTATCATGTGGTTAATCAGTGTATTTTTAAGTAAGATATAAATTTCTTTTTTTTTAAAGATTTATTTATTTATTTTTATTTTTTATTTACCTTTTTTAAAGATTTTATTTATTTATTTGACAGACAGACATCACAAGTAGGCAGAGAGGCAGGCAGAGGGAGAGAGAGGAGGAAGCAGGCTCCCTGTGGAGCAGAGAGCCAGGGGCGGGGCTCAATCCTAAGACCCTGAGATCAGGACCTGGGCGGAAGGCAGAGGCTTAACCCCCTGAGCCACCCAGGCACCCCTGTATTATGTTATTAAAAATATTTTTAATGAGGGAATCTTTTAAAAATAGGAATTTATGGGCGCCTGGGTGGCTCAGTGGATTAAGCCTCTGCCTTCGGCTCAGGTCATGATCCCAGGGTCCTGGTATAGATCCCTGCCCCGTCGGGGCTCTCTGCTCAGCAGGGAGCCTGCTTCCTCCTCTCTCTCTGCCTGCTTCTCTGCCTACTTGTGATCTCTGTCAAATAAATAAATAAATAATCTTTAAAAAATTTTAAAAATAAAAATAGGAATTTATAAAACATGCTGCTTGTTAAGTATCAGGGTAAGTATTCCTTCATGTTGCTATAAATGAAATATCTCCCTGATGAGCAGGGATCCCAATGCAGGACTTGATCCTAGGACGCTGGGATCATGACCTGAGCTGAAGGCAGCCGCTTAACCAACTGAGCCACCCAGGCACCCCTACTTATTAGGAACTTTTTATATATAAACCTTCATTTTTGTTATATTCTCCTATAGGATTTGTTCTTGTCTTTGGAGAATGTATCTCAGTTTATAATTATACATTAATTAATGTGAAACTGTGTTCAGTGCCCTTCCGCTCCTGGACTGCAAGCTCCCTAAGCATAGAGACCTTGCCCATGTTATGCTTTATCAAGTCCTAGCACACATCAGATTACTGTGCACATAGTAGGTGTTTAGTAGAAACTCAATGAATGGATGAATCAGAGAGACACTTTTCACTTAGAGTGCAGTATAATGATGATAATAGCAAACTTGCTTTAGTCTTAACTGTATCAGGCACTGATCTCAGTGCTTTACATACGTTAAGTCCATATTTATTAAGTACTAGGTGGTGACTGCATACAAAATATTCAACAACAGGCTGGTTAACATTTAACTCTTGGTTGCCCAGTTCTTTATTGTTTGCGTTCGACAGTTATTCCAGGCATTTTCCATATAGGAATATTTTGGCAATAAAAAAACACAGGATATTCCTCCGCTCCCAGAACTGATGTTTGTGATTCCAGGTGCAGATGTCTGTTGCCAGGAACCAGGGGCCTGTTCTCAAGCCCAGACACTGCATCAGGAGATTAGACCAGGTGCCTGTTCCTTTTTCCCCTCCCCCCCCCCACTTGATTTTAATTTCTTTAACGGGACAAAACTAATACAGCTTCCAGTAAACAAATGATTAGCTTTTAATTCTTATTCTGATGAATACCTTTTGGTTGTAGTTGGTTTTATTACAAAGGTAGGATTTGCTCATTATTTTAAAATAAGTAAATATCTCTTTCTCTTGATCGTCCCTTCATGAGTAACCACTGCTCTTTGCTGAATATCTTACCAGACCTTTTTCTCCTGGCTTCTTGAATATTTAAGGAATCTCTTTCTAGGTTGCAGTTTTGAAAGCATTTTATCCTACATCTGTATATCATAGTGGATGTTCTGCTTCTGAGAATACAATTTAACTTCCTCTGTAGGCATCATTAAGAAAAGGCAGAGAAGACATTGAACCCAGTGTTAAGTGCGGGGCTTACAAAAGGTAAATGACTGTTACTAAGTCATTGCTTGCAGTGGAATCTGTAACATTTTCCTATTAAGTTAATTTAAAACTGCTAAGTATGTTATTCCAATCATCAGAAAATGTAGATAAGTAACAAGGAGAGGGAGACTTATGCCCAGGTAAAAAATAAATATGGATTTACAGTATCTAAGAATCCTTTGACAAATGGAGAGTGTTTGCCAAGTTCCTCACTACTGAGAACAGTGAAAATAAGCAGGAGGCGTGCTACGAGATTGATTGCTGTTGGCCAGCATTCTTTTTCTGTTTCTTGGACATTCCACAGCACTCTGCCATGGCTTGTTATCTGGATGAAAGAAAGCACCTGTTCCTTCAGTGTTCCCTACTAACTCTTGCTTGATTTTGTTCTCCAGGCATCTTCCCACAGGAGCAATGAGTTCTTTAAGATTATGAAGAGGGTGGGAAATGGTCTTTACACTCCAGTCTGTAGACATACATGAATTCAGAGTGACCCCAAGGACCCCTCTTTGAACCCCATGCTTCACTGTTAATAGAAATACAGATAAAACTGGAGAGTCATAAAACCGTGGGCTTAAGGTGCCTTGAGGAAAGAAGGTTTCACTGTTGCCAGTATTCATGGCTGTGTTTGTCCTCCAAAGGTGTCCATACCCATAAGCAGTGCTCCATAGTGAGGTCTAGGGTAAGTGAGCATAAGGTTTGCTTTTGCAAAGTGCGTGGAGGTTGACCATGGAAGGGTGGGGGAGAGAATTACTGGCAAGGCTACAGGTGCATTGTCTTGGGCAGGTTGGGCATGGGGAAATGTACATAGGGAGGTTTGGTTTGGCAGTTTATTATCTTAATGTGGTCCGTGTCCAACAACTTGTCAAGGAAGGAAAGCATGTAGTGGAGAACACTGGACACTAACTTGACAGAGTCAGGGGAGGATGTTTATTGGATATTAGGGCTTGGGTTGGGTGATTTTTTTAAAAAGTAATTATTTTAAAATTAAGGTATTATATATAATAAAATCTACCTATTTTTAAGTGTGCATTTTGATGAATTTTGGTGTATAATCATGTAACTTCCATCATAGTTGAGATTATAGAATCGTTTCCTCATTATTGAAGGTTTTCTTGTGCCCTTTTCCAGTTGATTCCTTTCAACCACTGAGTCCAGACAACCACCCATAGGCCTGTAGTTTCACCTTTTCAAGAAAATCATATATATGGACTCATACGGGAACCATAGACTTTTGTGTCTACTTAGCATAATCTTTCCGAGATTCAGTCATGTTGTCATTGTACTAATATTTTCTTCTATTTCTTTGCTAAGTAATGTTCCGTGGTGTGGATAAAGTACAATTTGCTTACCAGTTTACCAGTGACTAACGTGTTGCTTGCAGTTTGGGGACATTATGAGTAGTGCGGCCATGAACATTTCTGTTCTCATTACTGTGTGCACATACGCCTTCGTTTCTTTTTTAAACAAATTTTAGGGATGCCTTGGTGGCTCAGTCAATTAAGCAGCTGCCTTTGCCTCAGGTCATGATCCTAGAGTCCTGGGATCAAATCCCACCTTGAGCTCCTTGCTTGGCAGGGAGCCTGCTTCTCCCTCTTCCTGCTGCTCCCCCTGCTTGTGTTCTCTCCCTCTCTGTCTCTGACAAATAAATAAATAAAATTGTAAAAATTTTTTTTATTTGAGAGAGAGAGAGCATGCACGAGTGAGGGGAGGGGCAGAGGGAAAGGGAGAAATAGATTCCTTGCTAAGCAGGGAACCTGATGTGGGGTTGATCCCAGGACCTTGGGATCATGATCTAAGTCAAAGGCAGACACTTAACCGACTGAGCCACCCAGGTGCTCCTAGATGTACTTACAGTGTAGGTCTGTTGTCCACTGTGTCTCTTGGTTTCCTTCATCTGATAATATTTTGGTTTTTTCTTTATTCCTTAAGGATACTTTTTTTTTTTTTAAAGATTTCATTTATTTATTTGAGAGAGAGGCAGTGAGAGAGCATGAGCGAGGAGAAGGTCAGAGGGAGAAGCAGACTCCCCGTGGAGCTGGGAGCCTGATGCGGGACTCGATCCCCGGTCTCCGGGATCATGACCTGAGCCGAAGGCAGTCGTCCAACCAACTGAGCCACCCAGGCGTCCCCTTAAGGATACTTTTGATGGATATAGGATTCTGGGTTGCCTGTTTTCTTCTTTCAGCACGTGAAAATTGTTCCATTCCCTCTGGCCTCTGCAGTTTCTTTTTTCTTTTCTTTTTTAAAGATTGATTTATTTCAGAGAGAGAGCGTGCATATGTGTGTGCAGAGGGGGTAGAGGGAGAGGTAGAGAGAAAATCTCAGGGAGACTCCCTGCTGAGCATGGAGCCCAGTGCAGGGTGTGATCTCATGACCCTGAAGTCATGACCTGAGCCGAAATCAAGAGTCAGACTGATAGTTTTTATCATGAAAGTGATTACAAATTTGGTCAGAGGCTTTTTCTGCATCTACTTAAATGATCGTATGATTTTCTGCTTATTCTTCTAATATGATGAATTACATTGATTTCTCATATGTTAAATCAACTTTGCATTCACAAGATAAATGCCACTTGATACATATTTTTGTGTATTATTAGATTTGCTATATAACATTCTGTTAAGAATTTTCACACCTATGTTTATGAGGGATATTGGTCTGTAGTTTATTTTTCTTGTTACATCTTCGTCTGGTTTGACATCAGGGTAATACTAACTTCATGAAATGAGTTTGGAGATGATTCTTCTGCAATTTTCTGAAAGATTGGTATTATTAAGAGAGAAAGAAACAGAGAGGGAACACAAGCAGTGGGAGTCGGAGAGGGAGAAGCAGTCCTCCCACTGAACAGGGAGCTGGATATGGGGCTAGATAGATCCCAGGACCTCAGGATCACAACCTGAGCCAAAGGCAGATGCCTAACGACTGAGCCATCCAGGCACCCCTTGATATTACTTCTTTCTTAAATGTCTCAGTTACCAGTGAAACCACCTGTGTCTGGAGATTTCTTTGTGGGAAGGTTTTTAAGAATACATTCTCTTTCATAAATATTGGGCTGTTTAAGTCTAGTTCTTAGTAGTTTTGGTAATATGCATCTTTCAAGGGGTTTGTTCATTTCATAGGTTGTCATATATATAGCTATTTATGTATGTATAGATACCTAAAGCTATAAATTTCCCTCTAAACACTACTTTTTCCTGTGTCTCACAAGGTTTGATAAGTTTGTATTTTCATTATTATTCAGTCCAATATTTTCTAATTTCTCTTGTGGTTCTTTCTTTGAACCAATGATTATTTAGAAGCATGTTGTTTAATTTCCAAATACTGGGGGTTTTTGGTTGTCTTGTTGATACTGATTTCTAGTTTAATTACATTGTAGTCAAAGAACATGCCCTATATAATTTTAATCTTTATATATATATATTGATCTTGGGGCCTGGGTGGCTCAGTTGCTTAAACATCTGCCTTCAGCTCAGGTCATGATCCCAGGGTCTTGGGATCGAGCCCCGTATCAGGCTCTCTGCTCAGCAGGGAGCCTGCTTCCCTTCCTCTCTGCCTGCCTCTCTGCCTACTTGTGATCTCTATCAAATAAATAAATAAAATTTTAAAAATATTATAAAGACAGATCTGTCTTAGTAAATATACCGTATAAAATACACCTTGAAAAGAACATATATCCTTTTTTCTTGGTTATTAAGTCAAAGTGATTCATATATTCTATGTGTTTGCTATTTTTTTTTTTTTTGGTCTAGTTCCATTAGTCAATGGTATTAAAATCTCCAATTGCTAATGTAGAATTATCTTTCTTCCTTTAATTGTGTCAGTTTGGCTTCATGTAGTTTTGCTCTTTACTTTTGGTTTCAAGTCTTTTATTGTGACTTGCTGGCCACTTTTTTTCTCCTTGGTGTTCATTTAACATCTTGCATCTTCAGATTTCTATAGTTCGTCAAATTTATGCAGTTTGGGGCCTTTACTTCTTCAGTTTTTTTCCTACCCCATTCTCTATCTTCTGTCCTTCTGGTATCCCACTTACACATAGTAGACCATTTGATGTCCTCTAAAAAAACTTTCCAGGTCTCTGTTCTTTCTTCCCCCCAATCTTTTCTGTTTTCCACCTTGGGTAATTTTTTTTTTAAAGATTTTATTTATTTTTTTGACAGAGAAAGAGACCACACGTAGGCAGAGAGGCAGGCAGAGAGAGATGAGGGGGAAGCAGACTCCCTGCTGAGCAGAGAGCTCGATGTGGGACTCGAACCCAGGACCCCGAGATCATGACCTGAGCCGAAGGCAGAGGCTTAAACCACTGAGCCACCTAGGTGCCTTTTTTTTTTTTTTTTTTTTTAAGTAAAGATTTTATTTTTAAGTAATCTCTATACCCAACGTGGAGCCCAAACTCACAACCCGGAGATCAAGAGTTTCATGCTCTACTGACAGAGCCAGCTTGGCACCCCCACCTTGGATAATTTTCCATTCATCTTTCTTGAAATTCACATTAACTTCCTCTTCTCTGTCCATTCAGCTATTAAGTCATCCAGTGGATGTTTTTATTCCAGCAATTGTATTTCTTCAGTTCTAGAATTTATATTTGATTTCTCTATCCAGATTTTTTATTTCCTTACTGAGTTTGTATTCATTGAAAACATGTTTTATTGTACTTCACTGAATTATTTATAATAGTTTTTTAAAAATCTGTGTTTATTCCAGATAAACACAGATTTATCTGTTGTTGGTTCATCAACAAGGTAGGCTTGGGGTTGAACTAAAATGTGTTCTGTTTTCTTGATTCCTTGTATGTTGAGTAATTTTGAATTGTATCCTGGATATTATAAATGTCAACTTGTAGAAATCCTAGATTTTGTTATTTCTCTCCAATAATTGTTTTCTTTTTTTTATCAGGTAATTTTCTTGGCTGAGTTTGAATTACAAACTTGTTTCTCAGGGGCCAGCTCCCCTGTCTTAGATCTTTGGTCTTTAGCTGAGCTGTTTTGGGTCCAGGCCATGCATGAGTGTGAGTTGTTCAAAGGTCAGTCAGAAATATATGTGTGGGGAGCTTGGAGATCACCCCATCTCTCTCTCTCTTCTAGGATTACCCACTCTCTTTGGTATTCAGTTTTCTGGGTTCACTTTTCTGATTTACCGAGTCAAAAATACTGTGTTTTTTTTAATGCATGTTCCTACTCTCTCTGTACATATGACATAAGTCATAGTATCCGGAAACAAGAAATTGCTAAAGGCAATATTTTGGAAACACACAACAGTAAATAAAATGATTACAGGAACTTTAAAAAGGACTTTTTTTCAAAATAATTACTGAGTGTGTCAGAAATTTCAGATAGTCAACACGATATTTTGATGATAAAAAGGAAAGGAATCTTTTATCTGGCAGTGGAATAACTTGGTCACTTTACAGAAAGATAACCCAAATTTGCATTTTCTTTTTTGCCTGTTATCCATCTAAGTATTTACAATAAGAGATTTAGAAGTGCTTTTCTTTTATGAATAAATCTGTTAACATTGAGCCAACATTGCCATGATTTTTAAATATAACTCATTACTTCCTTCAAGTTCACCATCTATAGGCAGAGTTTGTTTTCCTCAGACCCTTTATATTTCTCATTAATAGTTTACCCTCAGATTTCTCTTTTGTTATCTCTTATCATTTATTAACTTTTGATTTAATTAATGTACTTTCTTAGGTATATATTTAGATATTTAGAAATAGATAATTCGGGGCGCCTGGGTGGCTCAGTGGGTTAAAGCCTCTGCCTTTGGCTCAGGTCATGATCTCAGGGTCCTGGGATTGAGCCCAGTATTGGGCTCTCTGCTCAGCAGGGAGCCTGCTTCCTCCTCTCTCTGCCTGCCTCTCCGCCTACTTGTGATCTCTGTCTGTCAAATGAATAAATAAAATCTTAAAAAGAAAAAAAGGAAGTAGATAATTCTGTGAAAGATGATAAGAGTAAAATATAATTAATTGTATTAGCACATTAAATAATGTATAGATTTTGATTTACCATCTTAATAAACTAACATTTCCCTTAATAAAAAAAATAGATAAACATTTATTATATTACACACATATTCTTGTTTCTTTGTTACCATTTATATTAAGTGCCAACTTTAAAGTTAAAAGTTTTTAGACAGAAGAGAAAGCTGGAAGACAGGAAATGAGGAACTGCCTAGCAATTTTTTTCCACAAGCATACATTTTATGTCACTTTAACAAATTTTAAGATGGCAAGATAAGTATGGATCTAGCATCATTTAGAGAAATTTACACAATCAGTTAACTGTAGGTATTTTATCTATAAAAGTAAGGAGGAGGGGGCGGCTGGGGGGCTCAGTCAGTTAAGCACTCAACTCTTGCTTTCATTTCAGCTCAAGTCATGATCTTGGGGTTGTGAGATCAAGCCCGCATTGGGCTCTGCACTGGGCATGGAGCCTGCTTAAGATTCTTTCTCTCCTTCTCCCTTTGTCCCTCTCCCCCACATCCCCACCCTTGTCTCTCTCCCTCTTAAAAAAAAGGGGGAAGTGAGAAGGGCCACTGACTGGCTCAGTTGGGGGCATGGATGACTCTTGATCTTGGGGTTGTGAATTCAAGCCCCACCTTGCGTGTAGAGATTACTTAAAAATAAAATCTTAAAAAAAAAATAAGGAGGAAGGATAATTTAAAACTATATGTGCTGCCCAGTGTTTGGATCTCTTCCTTTAATTAGAAATTATCTGTATTTCCAAGGATTATTAATTAACTCAGTTTATTATTTTAAGAGATTTTTAATTGACCTAAATATCTGGAAATTAAAATTTAGGTCAGCGCATCAGATATTCATAATTTGTAACATAAGAATTTATGAGATTAGGGGTGCCTCGGTGGCTCAGTGGGTTAAAGCCTCTGCCTTCGGCTCAGGGTTCCCAGGGTCCTGGGATATAGCCCCTCATAGGGCTCTCTACTCAGCGGGGATCCTGTTTCCCCCTCTCTCTCTGCCTGCCTCTCTGCGTACTTGTGATCTCTGTCTGTCAAATAAATAAAATCTTAAAAAAAAAAAGAATTTATGAGATTAAATAATTTTTAAAATATAAGTTCTTTTACTTAAATACAGTTCTATGGCTTTGTAATTTTAAACAATTTGTGGGAATAGTGAGATCTTACTGAACCCTTACAACTACTATTATTAATTTAGAAAGTTTAAATCATGAGAAATTAAACCCAAGTCTTGTGTTAATTATTGCAGTAACATTTTTATATCATAATAAAATCATGGAAGGAAGCATGAAGTTATTTTTAAACTAATTTAAACTTAACTCTTACTTATATCCAAATAATCAACTAATTGTTGGGAATATAACATAAAATTTCCATATAAATAGAGCTATTATGGTTATATATCCAAAAAGATTTTTAAGACTCTTGGATATACCAAGCTCTAAGTATAGAAACCAAGACTGTTACCCAAACTCAAATTTAAACTTTTTCTTTTGAGTTAGTTCAACAAGGGAAAAGTAAAAGCACCAATAGTTTATTATTTTTTTTGCTTTCTTATGGAAATTCTGGACTGTTTATCTCTACTAGGTATTTCTTGGGTATGCACATGATGACAGAATAATTATTTAAGACTAATTGATCTTCAAATTTTCCCAAGGAAAGAGGAAAAGTAGGGAAGGAAGGAAGAAGTGAGGAAGCTGGCTCACACAGGCACAAATGACTGGTTATCTTCTCCCTATAAGGAAGGGAAGAGACTTAGATGCAGGAAAATCTGACATGCCCGCTCAAACTCATAAGAACTAAGTCAGTATATCTGCTTCACATAGTAATTCAGGTCCTTGACAGTCCTATTAAGCCTTGTCCTTAAAAAGCCAGGATTTATTAGTAAATAAGGGAAAAAAGAGGATGGTCTCCTTTGTAAACAAAGTGATATGTCTTTTATTTTTTATTTGTATTATTATTTTTAAGATTTTTTTTTCTTTAATTAGAGAGAAAGCACGCACACCCACACAAGCAGGGGAAGCAGCAGGCAGAGGGAGAAGCAGGCTCACCACTGAACAAGGAGCCCGGTGCGGGTCTCTATACCAGGACCCTGGGATCATGACCTGAGCCAAAGACAGACGTTTAACCAACGGAGCCACCCAGGCATCCCAAAGTGATATCCCTTTTAGACAGGCAAGACAAAGAACCTCATCATGAGGTTCCTTCCCTTTTTGTTCTGAATTTATGATGTCTCTTAGATGAACAATCTTTTTCATAACAAAATTTCCTTTTTTAAAAGATTTTATTTATTAGAGAGAGAGTACTAGAGAGAGCGAGCAAGCACAAGTGGGGGCAGAGGGAGAGGGAGAACCAGGCTCCCTGCTCAGGGCTTGATCCCAGGGTCGCCACCTGAGCCCAAGGCAGATGATTAACTGACTGAGCCAGCCAGGTGCCCCTTCATAACAAAATTTTCAAAGTGACAACTGCAGTTTAGAAATGTATATGAGTGAAAATATGAAGAGAGCAGGTGTTTGGCTCAGAAGGCCAGACTAAGAAGACCTCACAAGAATGAGGTCAGTGAGGCTGGTACTTATATAAATCTGGTATCTCCAGAATCTGGTCAAAGTGGAGTGGAGTCCCAGTGACCCTTCTAACAACAGCTGTCAGTTAGTATCCTTAGAGAACGGGCTTATGGAACTTCCCTATAACAACATTTGCTTGATGGTAGAATTAAGTTATTAGTTCAGCCAACCCAACCAGTCCATATTGAGTGGCTGTATACAGGACTTGGCCCTAGGCGTACAAAGATGGATCAGACATAAGACATAGTTTTAGCCCCCAAGGAGCTCACAGCTTAGCTCTTTTTTTTTTTTGAGCAAAATACTGCCTAAATTGTCTTCCTAGTGGGATAAATCTGCCCTGGAATCAATCCAAAGTGTTTTGATTACCATAAAATAGTTGTACTAATAAGATTTGAATTCCAAAGAACCTCATTTTAGATTCCAGCTCTTTGTAGGATATTAGCCAGGCCAGACCTCTTTTCTATGATGACTGTTTAAAAAATAAAATAATGCATTTGCTAGTTTAAAAAGTAATATACATATGAAAATTAGTAGATTGGGAAGTTTTTGTTTTTTGTTTTTTGTTTAATTTTTTAAAAAATTTATTTATTTGTCAGAGAGAGAGGGAGAGAG
>PISX010036719.1:0-11690 GCA_004024625.1 Mellivora capensis | reverse complement strand
TGAGGGTTTTGAAGGGGCGGGGGGTGGGAGGTTGGGGGAGCCAGGTGGTGGGTATTGTGGAGGGCACGCATTGCATGGCGCACTGCATGTGGTGTAAAACTATGAACTCTGTTACGCTGAAAAGAAATAAAAAAAAATGTTCGCTAAAAAAAAAAAAAAGAACATGGAAGGAAATTCATTATGGACCTTTGAGTGTAAAAAAAAAAAACAACCAAGGCCAAGGGAAAAAGCATACATCGCGTGATCCCCTTTATGATCTGCAAAACCTGTATTTGAGCCTTTATGTGTGATTATTACTTACGTGTTAACTCATTCAATGAACGGTCACTGAGTACCCACCAGGAATATTGCAGTGAATAAAGCACATCCCATCCCTCCCTTCCGGGAGCCTCCAACTGGTTGTGCAGCTTGATGGAAGGAAACACATCTACCCATTGTTTTTATTTCCAAGTGAGCTTGGAGAGGGAGAAAGAAAGATGTTCTCTCTTCCATTTTTTTTTCTGTACTGTTTGAATTTTTATAACAAGCATGTTATTAATTTGTAACTTTCAAAAAAAGTGCTTAGCCATTTTTTAATCTGAAAGGTCATCCCTTTGGAAGCTGCTGTCTTCTTGATCACAGTGGTTTTAGCACAGTCACAAACCTTGTGGCACCGCCTTATGGGGCTGTTGGACGACCCATCAAGCAAGGCTTTCCCTGGGTGTAGATAAGTGATACCCGGGAGGAAGTCTCTATACAATCCAGTCACTCATTTATTCAAATTGTATTGATGAAGAGCAAGATACTTGGAACTGTATACATTTATTTATGTGCTTATTTTATGTCTGTCTCTCCTACTAGATTCTAAACCCCAAGATGGTGGGGTCATCACTTTTTTTTTTTGGTACAATATTGTATAACCAGCCTCCATCTCAATGTTCACCACATATTAATTAGTTCAATAAAACTATGTTGAATGAATGAAATAAAAAAAAAATTTGACAAAATGCCACATCCCTTCCTGAGTAAAACTCTTCAGAGTATAGAGATAGAGGGAACATTACTTAATATCATAAAAACTATCTATGAAAAGCCCACAGTGAATATTATTCTCAGTGCAGAAAAGCTGAAAGATTTTCCCTTAAGGTCAAGAACATGACAGGGAGGCCCACTCTCAGCACTATTGTTCAACATATTATTGGAAGTCCTAGAAACAGCAATCAAACAACAAAAGGAAATAAAATGTATTCAAATTGGCAAAGAAGAAGTCAAACTCTCTCTCTTCAGATGAAGTGATACTTTATGTGGAAAACCCAAAAGACTCCACCCCCAAACTACTAGAACTCACAGCAATTCAGTAATGTGACAGGATACAAAACCAATGCACAGAAACCAATTGCTTTTCTATATAGTAAGAATTAAACCATAGAAAGAGAAATTAAGGAATCGATTCCATTTACAACCATAAGTTTCCTTAGGGAAACCTTAGGGTTTCCTTAGGGAAACCATAAGTTTCCCTAGGAATAAACCTAGCAAAAGAGCTAAAGGATCTAGAAACTACAGAACCCTTATGAAAGATATTGAGGAAGACAAAAAAAGATGGAAAAACATTCCATGCTCATGGATCAGAAGAATAAACATTGTTAAAATGTTTATTCTTTCCAGGATAATTTACACTTTCAATGCCATTCCTATTGAAATACCACTGACATTTTTCAATGAGCTGAAACAATCCTAAAATGTGTATGGAACCAGAAAGAACCCTAATTGCCAGGGGAATGTTGAAAAAGAAAAACAAAGTTGGGGTCATCACGTTGCTTGATTTCAAGCTTTATTACAAAGCTATGATCACCAAGACAGCATGGTACTGGCATGAAAACAGACACATAGACCAATGGAACAGAGTTAGAGAACCTAGAAATGGATCCTCAGTTGTCTGGTCAACTAACTGTCAACAAAGCAGAAAAGAACATCCAATGGAAAAAACAATCTCTTCAATAAATTGTGATAGGAAAATTGGACGGCCACATGCAGAAGAATGGAACTAGACTACTCTCTTATGCCATACACAAAGATAAACTCAAAATGGATTAAAGACCTCAATGTGAGACAGGACTCCATCATAATCCTAGAGGAGAACATAGACAGTAACCTCTTCAACATTAGCCACAGCAACTTCTTTCAAGACACATTTCCAAAGGCAATGGAAGCAAAAGCAAAAACGAACTTTCGGGATTTCAACAAGCTAAAAAGCTTCTGCACAGCAAAGGAAGCAGTCAACAAAACTAAGAGGCAACCCAAGGAATGGGAGAAGATATTTGCAAATAACATTACAGATAAGGGTTGGTATCCAAGATCTGTAAAGAACTTCTCATATTCAACACCCCCAAAAACAAATAATCCAGTCCAGAAATGGGCAGAAGATGTGAACAGAAACTTCTCCAAAGAAGACATACAAATGACTAACATACACATGAAAAAATGTTCATCATCATTAGCCATAAGGGAAATACAAACCAAAACCACAATTAAATATCACATTATACCAGTTAGAATGGCTAAAATCAATAAGGCAGGAATCAACAAATGTTGGCCAGGATGAGGAGAAAGGGACACCCTCCTTACATTGTAGGTGGGAATCCAAGCTGATACAGCCACTGTGGAAAACAGTATGGAGGTTCCTCAAAAAAATAAAAATAGAGTTTCCTATGACCTAGCAATTGCACTACTGGGTATTTATCCCAGATACAGATCTAGTAAAAAGAAGGGGCAGATGCGTCCCAATATGCATAGCAGCAATGTCCACCATAACCAAACTGTGGAAAGAGCTGGGATGCCCTTCAACAGACGAATGGATAAAGAAGATGTGTTATATATATATACAATGGAGTATTTCTCAGTCACCAGAAAGGATAAATACCCACCATTTCCATCGACATGGCTGTAACAGGAGGGGATTATGCCAAGTGAAATAAGTCAATCAGAGAAAGACAATTATCATATGGTTTCACTCGACCATAGGGGAAGGGAGGGAAAACAGAAGGTGGGTGGGCGAATCAGAGAGGGAGACAAACCATGAGAGACTATGGACTCCAGGAAACAAACTGAGGGTTTCAGAGGGGAAGGGCATGGGAGGATTAGGTAACCAGGTTATGGGTATTAAGGAGGGCACATGTTGTGATGAGCACTGGGTGTTATATGGAACTAATGAATCAGTGAACACTACATCAAAAACTAATGATGCTAATGTTGGCTAACTGAATATAATTTTAAAAAAAGAAAAGAATAAATTCTTAGAAAAAAACACACAAAATTATGGGGCAACTTGGTGGCACAGTCAGTTAAGCACCCAACTCTTGGTTTCAGTTTATGTTGTGATCTCAAGGCAGTGAGATCTAGCCCCACATTAGGCTCCTGGCTCCCCATGAAATCAGCTTAAGACTCTCCCCACACCTTGTCCCTCCCCCCCTGCTTTCTTTCTCTCTCTCTAAAATGAATAAATAAATCTTTAAAAAGAACAAAAAAGTCTAAAAGTAATGGGACATAAAAAGATATTACATGTAAAGGGAAATAAAAAGGAAACTGGGCTAGCAATAATTATATCAGAAAAAAATAGATCTTAAAATGAGTGTAATGAGACCAAAAAAGTGCATTACATAATGATAAAGGGATCAATACAACAAGAGGCTATAAAATGAATATCTACACACTGGACTTAGAAGTACCTAAATACACAAAACAATACTGACAGACATAAAGTGAGGAACTGACAGTCATGCAATAATAACAGGAGATTTTAAACATTTCACTAACATCAATGAATCAATCATCTGGAGAGAAAATCAATAAGGAAACTTTGGCCTTAAATGACATATTAGCTGGAGCACTTAGACACAGATAGAATATTCCATCAAAAACAGCAGAATACATATTTTTCAAGTGCACAAAGAATACTCACAAGGACAGATTACATTTTAGGCTGCAAACAACTCTCAGTAAGTTTAAGAAGACTGAAGTCATATCAACTATCTTTCCTGACCACAAGAGTTTGAAACTTGAAATCAATTACAAGAAGAAAACTTGAAAAAAATACAAACATGTGAGGTTAAACAATATGGGTCCACAAAAAAAAAATCAGAGGAAATCATATTAAAACTCAAGACAAATGAAAATGGAAACAAAATATTTCAAAACCTCTGAGATGCAGCAAAAACAGTTCTATTAGGGAAGTTTACTGCAATACAGGCCTATCCAGAGGTTAAGAACAACAACAACAACAACAAAACACCTCAAATAAACAATCAACCTTACATCTGAAGGAACTAGAAAAAGGACAAAGTCCAAAGTTAGTAGAAGGAAGGAAATAAACATTAGCAAGGAAATAAATAAAACAGAGACTAAAATAATTTTAAAAAATCAGTGAAAGTAGGTGTTGTTTTACTGAAAAGATAAACAAAATTACAAACACTTAGCCAGATTTAACAAGAAAAAAGAGATTGCCCAAATAAGTAAAATCAGAAATGGGAGAGAAGTTACAACTGATAAATAAACAAAGGTTAATAAGAGACTACTTTGAGCAATTGCCTGCCCACCAGTGGGACAAGCTAGAAGAAATGGATGAACTCCTAGACACATACTCTCTTCCAGGACTAAGTCAGCTGAAATGGAAAATCTGAATAGACATATTATTATCGATGAAATTGAATTAAAAAAAAAAACCCTCCAAACAAACAAAAGCTCAGGACCAGATGGCTTCAAAGATAAATGCTACCAAATATTTAAAGAAGAGGGTTGCAGAGGGAGGGAGGTGGATGGGATAACAGGGTGATGGGTATTAAAAAGGGCATGTGATAGAGTGAACACTGAGTGTTATGCAGAACTGATGAGGCACTGAACATTGCATAAAAAGCTAATGATGTGTTATATGTTGGCTAATTGAACTTAATAAAAAAATTAATGTCAAAAAAGAAATTTGTTTTGATGTAGAATTGGAGGTGAGACCCTAAATTTCCTATGAATAAAAATATTCACAAAAATATTTCTCTTGAAGACAATTTTATTAATATTTAATTGGTTTTATCTAAGAAAGCTTAATTTTTACTGATTTTCTTTCTTTTTATGAAATACAATGAGATCTTTTAATCCTAAATTATGATTAATTTTTTGTCTGTCTTTAGTCAAGGGAAATTTATAATATCTTTGTTTATTGATTCTGTTCCCCACAATTATAGACAATGCTTACAAAAATATATATAAGAAAATAAAGAAAGGTTAATACCTATCCTGGTGAAAATATTCCAAAAGAATGAAGAGGAATGCTTCCAAAATCATTAAAGGACACCAATATTACCCTGATCCCAAGACCAGGGAAAGACACCACAAAAAACGGAAAACTATAGGTATTCCTGATGAACAAAAATGCAAAAATCCTCAAAAACTATCAGCAAAACAAACTCAATGATACATTAAAAGGATCATCACCATGATCGACTGGGATTTATTCCAGAGATGAAAAGACTGTTCAACATTCACAAATGAATCATAGTAATGTATCAGATATCTCAACATAATATAGGACATGTATGACCAAGCAACAGCTAACATCATACTCCATGGGGAAAAGATTAAAGCTTTTCCTCTAAGATCAGGAATAAGACAAGGAGGCTCACTGTTGCCACTTTAATTCAACATAGCACTGTAAGTTCTAGCGATAGTGTCAGAGAAGAAAAATAAATGAAAACAAGAATCTAAGTGGAAATAACAAAATGTTACTATTTGCAGAATTTATATTTATACACAAAACTCTACAGACTCCACCAAATAAACCCCTATTAGAATTAATAAATGAATTCAGTAGGGTTGTAATATATGAAATTAATATACATAAATCTATGGCAATTCAGTCAGCTCTTGGACATCAGTAACTGATAGGGGTTAGTGTACAAAATATATAAAGAACTCACAAGCTCATCATCAAAAACAAAAGAAAAAAAAATCCAGATAAAAGTAGGCAGAGGACCTAAATAGAAATGTTTCCACAGAAGACATAAAGATGCCCAAGAGACACATAAAAAGACACTCAACAGCACTAGTATCAGGGAAGTGTAGATCAAAATAGCAATGAGATATTACCTCACACCTGTTAGAATGACTAAAATAAAAAATAAAAGAAATAATGAGAGTTACCAAGGATGTGGAGAAAAAGAACCCTCTTGCACTGTTGGTCAGAAAGTAAGCTAGAACAGCCACTGTGGAAAACAATGAGGTTTTGAGGGGTCTCAAAAAATTTAATATAGAATTATGATGGGATCCAGTAATTCCACTACTCAGTATTTACCCAAAGAAAACAAAAACACTAATTGAAAAGATACATACATGCTTATGTTTACGGAAGAATTATTTATAATAGCCACATGCAAAGGAATGATACTGGACCACTTTCTTATAATATACATAAAAATAATCTCAAAATGGACTTAAATGTGGGACCCCAAACGATAAAACTACTATAAGAAAGCATTCACAGTCAGTTCTTAGCCTTTGGTTTGCACAATATTTTTTTGATCTGTTTCTTCAGGCATTGGCAACAAAAGCAAAAATAAACAAATGAGACTATATCAGCCAAAAAAAATTTTTTTTTTAGATTTTATTTATTTAGTTGCCAGAGAGACAGGGAGTACACACAAACAGGCAGAGTGGCAGGCAGAGGCAGCGAGAGAAGCAGGCTCCCTGCCCAAGGATCGCAGCACCCTGGGATCATGAATGACCTGAGCCAAAGGCAGCGGCTTAACCAACTGAGCCACCCAGGTGTCCCAGCCAAAAATTTTTAACAGCAAAGAATACTATCAACAAAATTAAGGCAAACTGCTGAATAGGAGAAGATATTTGCAAATGATATAACTACTAAGGGGTTAATATATACAATACATAAAGAACTCACAAACTCATCATCAAAAACAAATGAACAAACAACCCAATTAAAAAATAGGCGGAGGCTCTGAGGGGGGACAAGATGGTAGGGAACTAGAAGGAGGCGCCATTTCAACCCGTACCCTAAAGTGAGCTGATTAACTACCAAGGAACTCCAATCACCCAGGAAATCAGCCTGAGATCAGAATTATACATGTCTGGATCTCTACAGGGGCAGAAGATGCAAGTGGGCAGGTAAAGTGGAGTGGGAATGTCGGACTGGTATTGGAACATAAACAAAAGGGAGAGGGAGCCACCAGAAGTGACCCATTGGAAAGTAATACCCCAATACAAGAGTCTCCTGCATCTGGGGACCAATATTAACTTGAAGTCTTCTAGAAAGCACTCAAAAAGAACAAAGGATCATGGGGTGAAATTGTGGGAATTGGAACAGTTAGAGACAGGGGCTTAAGTCCTCCAACTGAGGACAAACACCCCTGGTGCTGAGCCAGAGAGAGTGCTGCATAGAAACCAGGTCTTGGTCCTTGAGCCACAAGGAGACCTCCTAAGGGCGCTTGGCTTGCAGGAGGGTGTGGGACCCTCCGATGGCAGAAACAGCCTTTTTGCAGCCCCCACGCATGCGCCACGCAATCAGAGCCTGCAACGCGCCCCACACCCTCCCCTGAGAGAAGTGCGCCAAAGCGCCCACCCAGTACTCTCAGGCCCAGAAAGTCTGAGCACTCCCAGCCCTGCCCAGCAGAAAAATCTCTGTGTGCCTTCCCTGCTTGGAACCTCTCTGGTGGTCTAGAGCTGCCCAGAGAGCCACCGCTGTCGTGGTTTTGGGTACAAGCAGGAGTTCCTGGGTCCCCAGAGACTGGGGCTGGGAACCTGCTCTGCCAGCGGCCAGGGGAAAGCCTGTGTGCTCTGCAGCATGCAGAGGGGAACGGACTGGGGCTTCTCTCTAGGAGGGAGGTCTGGGTGCAGTTTGCTTTCCTCTAAAGCTCCAAGAACCATCGGGAGCTGCCAAGGGGAGAGAAAACAAGTGAACAGACATAAAAATCTCCAGAGAACAAAAGCCTGAAGGGCCGGTTTCCTCAGAGCCCTCCCCTTGAGGGGGCGGGAGGACTTAACTCAGGAAACACTGCCTGAAAACCCACATGGCAGGCCCCTCCCCCAGAAAGCCAAATGGGAAAAAAAAAAAACCCACAACAACCAACAAGACAACAATCACTACTACTTCATAGATACAACTTTTAATTTTTAATTACTTCCCACTATTCTAGTTTTTATATAGATTTTTTTAGCCTATTTACCATCACAGTGAGATGTCCAGTACATCAAATTCCATAATAACCTTTTAACCTGAACTTTTTGATACACATACCCATGGTTTTCTTTGGCTTTTCTATTTTTAAAAATTTTTTTAAATTTTACTTTAGTTTAGTTTAGATCATTCTTTTCTTTATTTTTATTTGTTAATATTCACATAGAGTTAAACTTCAAGGTAATCCTCTTTCCCCAATCAATGCTACCCCTATATGTAAACCAATTTTTAACCCCCCATTATCTAAGGAAAGTTGTGTCCTTTAAAAAAGATATCAAGATATATCCAGGATAAATGAAATAACCTTCCTTGCCCACACTGAGAATTTATAACCACTCTCCCATCTTTATCTTCCACCAGTATTTCTGTGTATTTGTGTTTGTCCTGGTAGTATATAAATCTTATACTTGGGGTTCTTTTTGACGAGGTTCTTTTGTTTGTTTGTTTGTTTTGCTTCTACATATATATGTATATATTTTTTTCTTCTCTTGTCATATACTTTTATTAGTCTTTTGTTTGTCTGTTTTTGTCTGTATACTTCACAAACCTTACCTAGGGGCCCATTTGGGCTGAGCCTTCTCTTTTATATTTCTTTCTTTTTCCCGTCTCTCTCTCTTTTTTATCTTTCTCTCTTTCTTTTTTTCATTCGTTTGGGTGGGGACACTTGATTGCTCAGAAGCATTCCAGGGTGCACCTTGATTGCACCACAGTTGATACATCCAGCTACATCCGTTAAGCCATCTCTCACCAAAATGACTAGGAGGAGGAATACCCAACAGAAGAAAAATTCAGAGGATGGGTCTTCTGCAACAGAGCTAATGGGTACCGAAATAGACATTATGTCACAAAGGGAATTCAGGCTAATAATTATCCAGGCAAAAGCTAGGTTGGAGAAAGGCATGGATGACCAAACAGAATTGATTAGGGCAGAATTAAAGCCACCAGGGATGATGTTCACAAGGCTCTCAGTGAGGTCCAATCTAATCTAAGTTCTCTGAAAGCTAGGGTAACTGAGACAGAAGATAGAGTTAGTGATCTGGAGGACAAAGAGACAGAAAGGATCGGGAGGAAGCCTGGAACAAACAGCTTAGAAGCCATGAAAACAGAATCAGGGAAATAAATGATGCCATGAAACATTCCAACATCAGAATTATTGGAATCTCTGAAGGGGAGGAGAAAGAAAGAAGAAGAGAAGATATAGTGGAACACGTTCTTCATGAAAATTTTCCGAATCTCGCAAATGAAAACAGCGTTCATGTACTAGAGGCAGAACGGTTCCCCCCCCACCAAGATTTTAGATTCTCGAAACACCTCGATATACCTGATAGTAAGAATGAGGAATTATAATTCTAGAGAAACTCTCTTGAAGGCAGCTAGGACAAAGAAGCTCCTTACGTACAGAAGAAAGCCCATCAGAATAACATCAGACCTGTCCACAGCAACCTGGCAAGCCAGAAAGGGCTGGCAAGATATATTCAGGGCACTAAATGAGAAAAACATGCAGCCCAGAATACTTTATCCATCAAGACTGACATTCAAAATGGATGGAGAGATAAAGAATTTCCAAGACCGGCAAGGCTTAAAGAGTATGCGGCCACCAAGCCGACACTGCAGGAAATATTAAGGGGGGTTCTATAAAAGAGGAAAAACCCCAAGAATATCATTGTACAGAAATATAGAGAGAGCCTACAGAAAGAAAGACTGCAAAGGTAACACGATGCCAATAAAAACGTATCTATTGATAATCACTCTCAATGTGAATGGCCTAAATGCGCCCATAAAATGACAAAGGGTTGCAGATTGGATAAAACGACAGGACCCATCCATATGTTGTCTACAGGAGACCCATTTCGAACCTAAGGATACACCCAGATTGAAAGTGAAGGGATGGAGAAACATCTTTCATGCCAACGGGCTTCAAAAGAAGGCCGGGGTAGTGATTCTCATATCAGATAAATTAGATTTTAAACTAAAGACTGTAGTCAGAGATACAGAAGGACACTACATCATTCTTAAAGGGTCTATCCACCAAGATGATCTAACAACTGTTAATATCTATGCCCCCAATATGGGAGCAGCCAATTGCATAAGAAAACTATTAATCAAGATAAAGAGACATATCGATATGAATACATTGATAGTAGGAGATCTTGACAAGCCTCTATCAGTAATAGACAGATCATCCATGCAGAAAATCAATAAAGAACAAAAGCACTGAATGACACATTGGACCAGATGGACCTCATAGATCTATACAGAACATTCCACCCTAAAACAACAGAATACTCATTCTTCTCAAGTGCACATGGAACCTTCTCCAGAATAGACCATATACTGGGTCACAAATCAGGACTCAAGTGATACCAAAGGACTGAGATTATTCCCTGCATATTCTCAGATCACAATGCTTTGAAACTGGAGGTCAACCACAAAGAATAGTTTGGAAGGAACTCAAACACCTGGAAGCTAACGAACACCTTGCTTAAGAATGCTTGGATCAACCAGGAGATCAAAAAAACACTTAAACAATTTATGAAAACCAATGACAATGAAGGCACTTTGGTCCAAAACCTATGGGATACAGCAAATGTGGTCCTAAGGGGGAAATACATAGCCATCCAAGCCTCCCTCAAAAAAATTGAAAAATCCAGAATACACCAGCTGTCTCTACACCTTGAACGACTGGAGAATCAACAACAAATTAAACCAACTCCACACACGAGAAGGGAAATAATCAAGATTAGAGTAGAGATGAATGAGGTAGAAACTAGAGACACAGTAGAACGTATCAATGAAACTAGAAGCTGGTTTTTTGAAAAAATCAATAAGACCGATAAACCATTGGCCACACTAATCCAAAAGAAAAGAGAGAAAGCTCAAATTAATAAAATTATGAATGAAAAGGGAGAGATCACAACTAACACCAAGGAAGTAGAAACAATCATCAGAAGCTATTATCAACAGTTATATGCCAATAAGTAAAGCAAACTAGATAAAATGGATTCATTCCTGGAAAAATATAAACTCCCAAAATTGAACCAGGAAGAATGTGACAACCTGAATAGACCAATATCTAGTAATGAGATTGAAGCAGTGATCAAAAACCTCCCCAAAAAACAAAAGCCCAGGACCTGACAGATTCCCTGGGGAATTCTACCAAACATTCAAAGAAGAAATAACACCTATTCTCCTGAAGCTGTTTCCAAAAATTGAAACAGAAGGAAAACTTCCAGACACTTTTTATGAAGCCAGCATTACCCTGATCTCCAAATCAGGAAGAGACCACACCAAAAAGGAGAATTTCAGACCAATATCACTGATGAATATGGATGCTAAGATTCTCAACAAGATCCTAGCAAACAGGATCCAACAGCACATTAAAAAGATCATCCACCATGACCAGGTGGGATTCATTCCTGGCTTACAAGGGTGGTTCAACATTCGCAAGTCAATCAATGTGATAGAACAAATCAATAAG
>PISX010036718.1:0-11686 GCA_004024625.1 Mellivora capensis | reverse complement strand
AACAGACATTTCTGCAAAGAAGACATCCAGATGGCCAACAGACACATGAAAAAGTGCTCCACATCACTCGGCATCAGGGAAATACAAATTAAAACCACAATGAGATATCACCTCACACCAGTCAGAATGGCTAAAATGAACAAGTCAGGAAATGACAGATGCTGGCGAGGATGTGGAGAAAGGGGAACCCTCCTACACTCTTGGTGGGAATGCAAGCTGGTGGAACCACTCTGGAAAACAGCGTGGAGGTTCCTCAAAAAGTTGAAAATAGAACTACCCTATGACCCAGCAATTGCACTACTGGATATTTACCCTAAAGATACAAACGTTGTGCTCCGAAGGGGCACGTGCACCCGAATGTTTAGAGCAGCAATGTCTACAATAGCCAAACTATGGAAAGACCCTAGATGTCCATCAACAGATGAATGGATAAAGAAGATGTGGTATATATACAGGATGGAATACTATGCAGCCATCAAAAGAAATGAAATCTTGCCATTCACAACAACGTGGGTGGATCTAGAGGGTATCATGCTTAGTGAAATAAGTCAATCAGAGAAAGACAACTATCATATGATATCCCTGATATGAGGAAGTGGAGATGCAACATGGGGGACTAGGGGGGTAGAAAAAGAAGAAAAGAAACAAGATGGGGTTGGGAGGGAGACAAACCATAAGTGACTCTTAATCTCACAAAACAAACTGAGGGTTATTGGGGGGAGGTTGTAATGGACATTGGGGAGGGTATGTGCTATGGTTAGTGCTTTGAAGTGTGTAAACCTGGCGATTCACAGACATGTACCCCTGGGGATAAAAATATGTTTATAAAAAATAAAAAGCAAAAAATAAAAATGGAGCAAAAGTCAAGCAAAGCTTTATTTCACGCCAAGCATCCAGAATCAAACTGACCATTCGGGGCCATCTCTTACGAAGAGGTGATGACAACGAGGATGACGACCCCGACGATTCAGACTCTGCTCCCCATGACGCTGTTCCAATGAGGCCACTCCCTGGACGAGGCCGCTCCCTGACGACTACTCTTCCCGACGGCACTGCTCCCAATTACTACCCCAACAACTACGACCCCAACAATGCTGCTCCCCGGACGAGGCCGCTCACGGCGGCAGTGCTCCTGACGACTATTACTTCCCCCACCCCCTCACAGACTAACCTTTATAGAGGTGGTTGAGCCCGGCCCACACACAGGTGGCCAATGAGATTGCAACACACAGGGAAAACTGCACAGTCATGCTCCGCCAGCAATACAGGTGCCCAATTGAATTCCAATTCACCATAGCAAATATATGCGTCCCCCACTGATTGGATGTCTCCATCCGGCCTGGCCCACCCCTATATCCGGGGTTTGCAAGTAAATTCCTCTGGGAGGGGCAGGGTCAATCTAAGTTTACAACCAAACGGCTCCCTCTGGCTCACCAGGCCCCTACAAAACCTTGTGCAGATGCTCGTTACTTTGAGAGATTAAAATGTTTTTCTATATGTGACTACCACTAATACAGATTTCTCTGTGATACTCAGAAGAGGTAGAATGGAATACTGGGAACCTCATGAATTAATAATTTAAGATAATTGGGATTACACAAGGCTCCACCAGTCACTGGTTATCTCTAAGCAGGCAAATTTCTCTTTTGAGACATTTTTTTCACGTGTATAATGGCTAAATAATAACTACCACATATTGTCAAAACTGAGTGAGCAGGTGCCTGACAGAGTCGGTGCTCAGGTTATAAGTTTTATTTCATCACAAGGTAGTAGGGTTTATTTCAAGCCTGAATCAACATTGTATGTTCTGAGTTAAGGGATATCTGAGTGCCAACATTTCTTCCCTTAACTTTCCCCTTGTGAGAAGACAGCCAGGATGTGGGGAGTTTCTGGCACAGGTTCAAGGGCCATACTGAGCCTCTTCCTCATGATTAATGGAGTACTGCTGGTACAGTGATCAAGCTGTGCTGGAAGGCACAGTTGTGGGTGAGAATAATCTACAGAATTTGAATAGACAGACTGTAGAGATGCTATCACATTCATTCCTACTTTCAGAA
Source organism: Mellivora capensis (assembly GCA_004024625.1). Classification (NCBI taxonomy): domain Eukaryota; kingdom Metazoa; phylum Chordata; class Mammalia; order Carnivora; family Mustelidae; genus Mellivora; species Mellivora capensis. The sequence continues at coordinate 9,629 of PISX010036718.1, read as the reverse complement.
GGAAGGCAAGGTAGATGCCCAAGCTATTAGAAATATTAATGTAACCTCAAATCCTAGTTTTTGATGGTCTTTGAATAACTCTAGGTCACAGGTGAGTCTGGATCTTTTAAGCAGCTTTGGACTAGCTATCCAGAGACCCAGAGAAGCTCAATTTTCAGGAAATAAGAGTTGTGAAATTTGCTTTCAGCCACATTAAATATATAATTTTATCATCTATTCTATGAACTGAGTACAGCAATAAATTTATGATAAATTATTCAACTTCTTTACTATTTACTGAGTCCCAACAATGTGCCAGGTCTGGAGTTGTTAGACCCTGCAGGGGACACATGCATATTGGCCATGGTCTCTGTCTTCAAAGGACTTACACATATTTCAAAAGATAAAATTAAAATTTTACTAATAATTGCTGATTTTGCAAATGTTTGAGAGCATTAACAAGCAGACAACAATCAACTTCAGATATGTCACTTTATTAAGATCTAGACAAACTTACTAAATACCTCAGGGTTCACTACATTTAGTCTACAAAAACAAGTAGAGTAAAGAAACAAAACTCCTCAAAGGTACTCACACACCTCCCCTACAGATGGTAGGGCAGAAATAGGTAGTGTTAAGAGTCAAGGAAAAGAAGGAGCAGTGTGTGCTATGGTGGGTAATAGAAGTATCATGAAGAATGCAGTACTAGATGTGTGGATTCAGGAACAGTGGGCAGAGGATGACTCCTCACCCCATTTGTCAAATCAGAGAAGGGTGGCCTGGAATGAAGAATACGATTAAGTCACAAAGGCTGATAAGTATATTGAGTTCTGTTCAATCAACCCTAAAAGAGATAGTTCAGCTGAACCTGTAGGAAGATAAAAGGAGAGCTCCTCAGGTGTGCTGAAAAAAGGAGCAGGGGCAGCAAGACATGAGCAGGCCAACCAACCAAATGACCTATTAGCTAAAAGTAAAGTCACTAGACTTCCTTCATTGGTGGTCTTAAAATATTTTGCAAAAAGTGTCTGGATGTGACAACTTAGGTCTCTTACATTTGGCCATTCATGCTACTGGGAAATTCCCATCAGAAAGTCAAAAGGGGACAGAGTCCCAGTTATTCACTAGTAATACTCAGTTTCTTAAACAGAAAATATAAGCTTTGAGGACAATATCTTTAAGTAAACTTACCCTAAACATATTTATTAAGAGTCTACCCTGTGTGAGACATAATTCTAAACCTTGAGGATATAGCACTGAACAACAGATAAAATTTTCTATATTATTCTAGCAGAGGTAGATAGATGAAAAACAAGTACATAATTAAAGTCTTCACTGATCAGGTGCTTAGTCCACAATGACCAAGTGGGAAGGCCGATGAGGAGAGCTTAAATGTATTATATTAAGGGTATATATTTAAAATAGGGCAGGCGCCTGGGTGGATCAGTGGGTTAAAGCCTCTGCTTTTGGCTCAGGTCATGATCCCAGAGTCCTGGGATCAAGCCCCACATCGGGCTCTCTGCTCCACAGGGAGCCTGCTTTCTCCTCTCTCTGCCTGTCTCTCTGCCTACTTGTGACCTTTGTCTGTCAAATAAAAAAATAAAAAATAAATCTTAAAAAAATTTTTTTAAAAAATAGGGCAGGCAAAGAAGGACTTGCTGAAAAGGTGTATTTGAGGAAAGAACTAACAGAACAGAAGGATGGAGCTTTGAAATGACATATTGTTATATTGTCTCTCAGTAGAGCAAGAAGGGCAGAGTAGCTGAAGAAGGCCAGGGAGAAGAGTAAGTGATGAGGTTTGAGAGTAACAAGGCATCAGATCATGTAAGGACTTTAAGAGCATTTCAAGGAATTTAACTTCTCAGTTAGATGGTAAACCAGTGAAGGATTTTACACAGAGGGAAGACATGCCGTCACTTCCATTTTAAAAAAGATTTCCCACTACTTTGGAAGATAGACTATGAGAGAGGCAAGGATAGAAACAATGAAACCACTGACCAGGAGGTTGTGGCAGTCATCTGTGCGAGAGGGAGATGTGCTCAGAGTGGTATCAGTAGAGGAGATGAGAAGAGGTTAGATTTTGACTACATGCTGAAGGAAGGGCCTACAGGATGTTCTGACAGATTGTATATGGAATGTTAGAGAAAGAGAGGTGGCAAGGACAACACCATGGCCTTTGGCTTGAGTAGCTATATTGATCTATAGCATTATTATTTCCTGAGATTTCCAAAGACATTTGGAGGAACACTTTTGGAGGTGCAGATCAGGAGTTTTGGTATAAGTTAAATATTTGATGCCTACTAGATATGAAAATGAATATGCCAAATAGACAACTGAAGCTATGGAAATATTTCTGGAACATATGAATTTGCAATCAACAGCATAGCAAGAGTTTTTAAGACATGTGATTTGTTGAGACCGCCGAGAGAATAAATGTAGACAGAAAAGAGAGTAAGTTGAAAGAGTGAGCCCTAGGACTGTCCAATGTTTAAAGGTTTGTGGTGTGAGGAGAAATTAGAACAGAAAAGCAAGAAGAAGCAGTTATTTGAGAGAGAAAACACAGGGCTAAGAGGCAAGTAAGGAAAGTGTGTCAAGAAAAAAAGAAAGAGAGAAAGAAAGTAAGAAAGAAAGAAAGTAAGAGAGGAAGAGAAAGAAAAAAGCTTAAATAGCAAACCAAACATGACCAAGAAGTGAAATTAAAACTGAGACTTGATGATTGAGTTTAAAATCTGGAAGTCACTGGTAACACTGATGGGTAATTTCAGCAGACTAGTGGGGACAAAAGAGACTATCTTTTGTCCCTGATTGGAGTGGCTCAAAGAAAGAATGAAACTAGGGCAAATGATTATAGATAATTCTTCGAGAACATTTTGTTGTAAAGGGATCAGAAAAAAAAATATTGAAGCTGCTGGATGGGCATGTGAGATCAAGAGACTATATGATAGTGATAAAAAAAATCCCAAATTTGTCATTATTCTCCCAAGTCAAAATTCCTACTTACAATGAAGGACTTGGAAAAATTAGTAAGCCTGGAAACACCATGTTGATGTTAAAAAAAATCTTGGAGTTCAAACAATCTAACAATCTCATTTTATAAATTAGACAGAGGCCCAGAAAATAAGTGATTTGCCTAAGGAAGTTGAATTAGTCACAGGAGAACAGAGAGTTCCTGATTTTGAATCTACTGTTCTTCCTGATGCATTTAAAACACCATTAATAGGTCGAAATTAGGTTCTACAAAGAGAAATACAAGTTTCCTTTGATAATGTAGTTTGGGAGTACTTGTTAATATTTCATTTTTTAAAGACTTTATTTATTTATGGGAGAGAGAGGGAGAGAGAGAGAGACATAGCATGAACAGGGGAAGGGAAAGGCTAGAGGAAGAAGCAGTTCCCCTGTGGGGCTCAATCCCAGGACCCCGGAACCACAACCTGAGCCAAAGGCAGATGCTCAACTGACTGAGCCACACAGGCATCCCAATAATATTTCTTTTAAGACCAGACAGAGAATGCTTATTTTTATTCCATCTTTCTATGTGATGCCTTTCCATTTTATTATAATTTAAGTGTTTTTTTGTTCACCTTCTTCTCTTCATTCTCTTGGATTTTTTGCCCTTTTCTTCATGTTTCTCTTCACAAAGGTGGTATAAGAATAAACATTTTAGGTCTATAGGGTGGGCTGCTTCTCAGTTCTGATTTAGTATGCACTCTGCATCATCTGTCATCCTTCCTGGGGTCTCCAACACTTAACACACTCTAAGTTTTTAAGTGGGTCTAGGGGATTGGAAATAAAAACATTAAGGAAAGAGAGACAGAGGAAGCTCAAGAGGGCAAGCCTGAAGAGTATCTGGACTGTCAAAAGTAGAAAGTGGGCAAGCTCTGCACAAAGCTGGGGCCCTCCAAGATATTTTGCACAAGGGCTGATCCTAGTGGTGATTTGGAATGAACACAAGAATCTACCGCCTCAAAACCTCTCATGGAAACCACAATGAGAGCAGATTAGAGAACTTCCTATGAGAGGTTGCTTCACTAATTTGTAGCAAAAAAATAAGAAGAGAACAGAACATTCTCATACATATCTAATCTTCTTTAAAATCTGCTTTTGTCTGACATTTGGACTCCATAGAGTCCCTTTGATATTGAAATCTGTTCCAGGATTCATTGTTTTTTGAAAAAAAAAAAAAAAAAGTTTTGTGTACTTTAGTGATCATGTTAATTTAAGCAGAAAACTGGAGAGTGAGAATAACATATAGACTAGTTTTATCATAATATTGCACTATACTATGCTAGCCACTTGGTAGAGTTTGGAATTGAATATAACATTCTCCAGGTTTGAAAGATTGATTTTAGTGTGATTATGAGAAAGAATAAAACATTTTATTTTTCCTCTCAAAAAAAAGGGACACCAATATATGATAGAAGAAGTGAGTTGGGGAAAATCGGAGGGGGAGACAAACCATAAGAGACTGTGGACTATGAGAAACAAACTGAGGGGTTTGGAGGGGAGGGGGTTGGGGGGTTGGGAGGGCCTGGTGGTGGGTATTCAGGAGGGCATGTATTGCAGGGAGCCCTGGGTGTGGTGCATAAACAATAAATCTTGGAACACTGAAAAAATATAATAAAAAAAAAAGAAAACATAGAGTTAGGCAGAAATTTTCTTTTAATTTCTTCTTTCCATTTATTGATTATGTGGCTTCAGTAATTTACAAAAATTGTTCTTTGAAAATGCTTTGTTGTTTCACCTGGCTTAACCATAGATAATGTTGTATCTGTAATATTTTAGTTATGCTAGAAAGCTAGCCTAGCTGTAACTAATGCACAAAGACATCAGACAAAAGCCTCAAAACCTTATCATTTGCCATGACACTATAAATAATTGAGATTGCACAATTAGTATTTTAAAAATTGTTGATTCTATTTCCCACAATTTTGGCTATAACAAAGGCAAGTTCAATATAGTTCCTGTCACCCAATTTAAAATGTTCTTTTCAGGGCACCTGGGTGGCTCAGTGGGTTCAATTGTTCTTTTCAACTGTCACAATGAATAAAGCTGGTAAATTTCATTTGATGTGTTGATGAGAGTTTGTTTGATTTGGTAATGGATCAAATACCCTGAGGACACTCATTAGTCTCCAATTCTCTATTGCAATTGCCCTGAAAGAGTGACAGAAATTCTACTGGTAAATGATCATTTGGATTAACGTTCTTTAAATTACGTTCTAAATTTCTGGAAGCACATGAGGATGTAACCAGGCAATGATCATGCTGCAAATTATTATTTTTTTTTGCATTCAACAAATTTATATTAAATGCAGTATCTATATGCAAAACACTACTAGGTTTGTGGTACCAGAGTAAGCAAAAAAAACCAGAATCTTTGCTTTCTGGAGATTATAGATTGCCAGAGGAGACAGATAATCAAATAACTGAACTGGTAAGTGTGTGATAAACTAACACAAGTTTTCAGGGGAAAAAAAAAATGAAGTTTGACATAAAGTTATCTGAGCTAGGTCTTTATTTTGGAAGGAAGAGATAGGATTTCCTGCATACAATATCATTACTTTTAATAGATTGATATATCCAAGGTTTCTGTTTCTTCTTGTGTCAATATTGACTTTTTACATTCTTTCCAAAAACTAATGTGTTTAATGTCGTTTTCAAAATTATTGGTGTATGGTTATTCATATTCTTTTATGATATAAAAGTTAACTATTATAGGGGTGCCTGTGTGGCTCAGTGGGTTAAAGCCTCTGCCTTCAGCTCAGGTCATGATCCCAGGGTCCTAGGATTGAGCCCTGCATTGGGCTCTCTGCTCAGCAGGGAGCCTGCTTCCTCCTCTCTCTCTCTCTGGCTGCCTCTGCCTGCTTGTGATCTCTGTCTGTCAAATAAATAAATAAAATCTTAAAAAAAAGATAACTATAATATCCTTTATTCCTAATTCTATCAACTTGTTTTCTTTCATCTTTGTCAATTAAATTATTTTTGATTTAAAAAAAAAGAGATATAGAGAGAGAGTTTCAGAATGAAACTTGCTCTATACTCTGGGGTTAGGGAAGGCTTTCCTGAGAGAATGACCCTTGAACTGAAAACTGAAGAATGGGGAATTTATGTGGCTACAAAAAGGAAAGGAGAAGACTCCAAGTGGAGAACCACGTTTGAGACCCTTTGATGGGAGAAAATATGGTGTGTTGGGGCAAAGAAAGGAAGCCAAAGACCCTGAAGCTCAGAGAAAAAGGGAAGATGAAAAGTGGATGAAAATGGCACAGAAAAATAATAAAAACAAAAATCAACACTTACATAGTTCTTAAAAATTCAATACTTACCCAGCTTTTAATATGCAATAGGCACTGCTTTCAGATTACTTAGATAATTACCTCTTTTAGTCCTCACTACAAATGCTATGAGTTTAGTCTCATTTTGGAAAATGAGAAAATTGAGGCACAGTGAGATAAGATATCACCCCAGGTCTGTAGGTAGAAATCTTAAGTGCTGAGAACTGAACCCAGGTGGTCTGGATTTGAATGTATAAATTCATTTACTCTACTATAACTTCCTCATAATTAAAAGTTAAAATAATTATAGTTTAATTAGGTCTTACTATTCCCAGATATTATCCAACTTCTTAAATGTATTAATATATTCATTTGATAAAAACCATTTAGCAACCTGAAAATACAGCGGTGAATAGAACTGCCAAAAATCCTCATGGAGTGATGTGGGAAACAGAGGCAGAAGAAAAATTATTAAATTTCCTTACCTACTGACAAGCCTTTAAAACAGGCAGAGTGACTCTCCTCTAGGGACTCAATTACCCCCACCTTAAGTCTTTGCTAAGGGCAAAGGACAATCCCAGCCTGACCCCAACCCCCAACCAGGATCCTGTAAGTCTACTTTAACAATTCCTTTGGAAACTTTATCTCTAAACCTCCAAGATAGTGTCAGCAATCATTCCCAAGCATATGGCCCACTGATGTACATCTAAAGGGTCTCATGAGAAGGTTTTATTACTGGTAATGAATAACCTTTTCCCCAGACAATAGCTAGCCCCTCAAGGTCCTAGAAACCTTGCTTCCAAAATTCCTTAGAGACTCACATCATCCCTAATCCCCTCCCCAATTTACAAGAATATAATAGACCACTCCTCACATCCCCAGGGCAGCATCTCCTCCTGCCCATGGGTCCTGTTCCCATGCTTTAATAAACCACCATTTTGCACCAAAGATGTCTCAAGAATTCTTTCTTGGTCATCGGCTCTGAACCTCACCTCACCTCACCTCACCTATGTTCTAGAACTTCATCAAAGGATACATTTCAAGGAAAAGAGGCAGGCAATTGAGGTATACATACATATTTCACTTAACATATTGCTAAATAAAATAAATCAGAGAAGGACAATTATCATATGGTTTCATTTATATGTGAAATATAAGGAATAGTGTAGAGGACAATAGGGGAAGGGAGAAAAAAAAAATGAATAGGAAGAAATAAGAGAGGGAAACAAACGATGAGAGACTTTTGACTCCAGGAAACAAACTGAGGGTTGCAGACAAGAAGGTGGGTGGGGGGATGGGATAACTGGGTGATGGGCATTAAGGAGGGCACATGATGTGATGAACAGTGGATGTTCTATGCAACTGATGTATCATGAACTTTATATCAAAACCTAATGATGTGCTGTATGTTAGCTAATTGAATTTGTATAAAAAAGAAATATAAATAAATAAGTAAATAAATGAATAAATAAGTAAATCACGTTCCAGATGACATCTAATTCAAGGCAACAAATAACAACAGGGGTACCAGGATGGAAGTGAGTATGTCTACTTTGCTTAGAGTTTTTGGAGAAGACCTCAAAAACATGATAATATTTGAATAGGGACCTGAAGGCAGACAAGAAGAGAGACATGTGGCTGAAAGGAGAAGGAAAAAATAACAAGCAAAACAGAATATGCTTGGCATTTTCAACAAAGAACAAGGACACATGGTGACAGGATCTGAGTGGGTGACAGGTGAGTAGAAAGTATGAAGCCAGAGAGCATCAAGCTGTAGCTTATAGATCCTAGATCCATCACTGTTCTTCAGCTACTACTCTGAGATAGGAAGCTACTGGAGAGGTTTCAGTGAAGAATTACATAATGTGATGTGTATTAGTGAGATCATTCTGGATGATGTGTAGACAATACACTGTGAAGGACCAAGAAAAAACCAACAAGTTCAAGTAAGAGGCTATTTTAATAAACTAGGCTAGAGATGATAACATGCTGGATCACCAAAGCAGCAGTAAATGTGGTCAGAGGTGGTCAGATTCTTGATGTCTTCTGAAAACAGACAGCTGGATTTGTTGATGGATAAAATGCAAAGTTGGGGAAAGAGAGGAATCAAAGTTGACTCCTCAGTAACTGAAAAGAGGGAGTTGTAATATCCTAAAATAAGAAAGACTGGAAATACCAGGTTTGAAGAGGAAGATAAGAAAACTATCTTTGTGATTGTGTTTGAGATAGCCATTAAATATTCAAGTGAAGATGCTGAAAGAGAGTTGTTTCTATGAGAATTCAAATCTCAATGAAATTCAAGGACATTTGGATTAGATTAAAAATTTGGCAGCCATCATGTCACAGAGGATATTTAAAACCATGATATTAGGTGAGAACTACTTTTTTAAAAATTAACATATAGTGTGTTATTTGCCCTAGGGGTACAGGTCTGTGAATCATCAGGCTTACACATTTCATAGCACTCACCATAGAACATACCCTCTCCAATGTCCATAACCCAGCCACCCTATCCCTACCCACCCACCCCCCAGCAACCCTCAGTTTGTTTTGTGAGATTAAGGGTCTCTAATAGTTTGTTTCCCTCCCAATCCCATCTTGTTTCATTTTTTCCCTCCCTATCCCCCATTACTCCTTGCCCTGCCTCTGAAATTCCTGATATCAGAGAGATCATATGATAATTGTCTTTCTCTGACTGACTTATTTCACTTAGCTTGATATCCTCTAGTTCCATTCACATTGTTGCAAGTGGCAAGATTTCATTTCTTTTGATGGCTGCATAGTATTCCATGGACAAACTATGGAAAGAACCTAGATATCCATCAACAGATGAATGGATAATCCACATCTTCTACCTCTTCATATAGAATATCTGTATTGATTAGGTCCCTAGCCATCAATACTGCTTCTTGTTCTTTTTATTGTGGTGAGTTTTTCTGCCTTGTCATTTTATCCAGGTAAGAATAGATGAATGAGAGAACAAAATACGAAAAGGGTAGCAATGACCCCAGAAAAAATATACACTAACCAAAATCAAAAGAGACCCAAAACCAGGGGGAGAATAAAAGGGGGGAAAAAAGAAAAACTTTATTTTTTTATAAAACTTTTTTATTAAAAAAATTATATATATATATATAATATATGTGTTTTTGTTTTTCTTTTTCTTATATATATATTAGAAATATATATTTCTAATATATATTCATATATATGTTTCATTTTTCTTTTTCATATATCTATATATATATATTAGACTGGTGAATAGAACAGAGACACACACTTTATTTGGGGTATATTTTGGTCTGTTAAAAGAAACTACCTCCCAAAATGTTAAAGAAAGAAAAACATAGGGGAGACAAGATGGCGGGGAACTAGGAGGATG
>PISX010036717.1:0-11686 GCA_004024625.1 Mellivora capensis | reverse complement strand
GCGGTCCTGGCTCCCACTCTCAGCTCTTCATCCGGACTGCCACCATCGTCCTGAAGGGCGTCCTCAGTATTTCAGAGGTTAAACTCGACCCGCTCTTGACTTCGTTTATTCCAGTGTTCGTCGCTCACAGACCACTGAAGCTTCTCGCAGTCACAGCCCATACCTCGGACCTTCTATCATCCAGACTGTCCCTTTTTGAAATCCTAAATGCAAGCATGCCCTCCTCAACATCTCTGTCCTCCTAGTACTATGATTACTGACACCGAGTGAGGTATTAATTTATATTTTAAGGTATAAATTCCCAGTATATTTTCTTGCTTTTTCTCACTTTGAGTTGAATGTTTAATTCATTTCATTCTTGTTTAAATATGGATGTAAGGCTTTGACATTGCCTAACGGTGGAACTTAAGCTGTGCTCTGTGGATTTTGATGTCCATTGTTTTTATTGGTTTTTATTTGAGTTGTACTTTGATGCAAAGTTTAAATTTTAAATTAGCTGGGAATGTTCTTTCTGTTTGTTTTAAATTCTTGTTTTCATTCTGATAAGTGTGGTCTGTACCATGGGTAGATAATTCTTATATGAGGAAGGTACTTTTTTTGGTAACCTAATATATACTAGCATTTGTAAACATTTTTGTAAGTGACTGAATAGGAACTACATTCTGTTTAATTTTGTATATCACGCTAAGCACATTTTTCATATCTACTATGTTATTACTTATTTTAGTTTACTTTATCTTTTAAGGATTAAGAAAGTAGCCTTAGTCATTCCCATTTCCACTTGGTCTTTATTTATTTAACAGGCAAACTTAAAGCTCATATATCCTGAGAGTCAAGACACAAGTCAACCAACAAAAGCTGTTGAAAGGGTTTATATATAATACCTCTGGATTCTTTCTATGGTCTGACACCATCTTGAATCTGTGTTACCTTTTCTGATCACATATAGCCACATCAACAATATTAAACCCAAGAATCAAAATAATCCACAGTCTCTATATTCCATGTCTCTTGTATAAACTGACATATTCTGAGTTGGAAAATGAAGAAATACTCTAATATATTGAAGATTACTCCAGTATACTGAAACCATTGTGAGTGTGGGCTGTTTGAGATTAGGACACATTCAGGTCTCCTCTTCAGGGATCACTGGTAACTGCTCTTCCACTTTTCTTGACTTTTTCTTTCCTACCCTTTCATTTTGCCAAAAAATAACCTGGCTGATTCGCCACCTTTCTTTGTGCATTAAGACTCTCTCTTCAGAAATGCTTGGCCTGGCTTCCTTAGTACGACTGACTGTTGAAGAAAAATAGGGTAGGAGCCCCAAACTGAAGCTATGATCTTGAACATTCTCTGTCGAGCAAAGAAAGTCAGGGCATGTACAGATCTACGTGGTGTGTGTCAGTATAGTCTGAAAAAGTGTTAGTATTCTTCCAAAGAATTTTGAATCCCATGCACTAGCTTATTTTTTTACATTGTGAAACGTACAGCTTTTAATTTGCAACCCAACAAACAAGAGAGGTGGAGAACAAGGCCATAGGAGGTTTCCTTCTCAGGGTATAATAGAAGTATAAACATTTGGAGACTTCTGCCTTCCTGGAGCATGAATGCCTAATGAAATCCTGGGCAGAAGAATGACGTAGGAAACCTGGACAGTTCTCAGTGAGTTTGTTCTTGTGAGCTTTTCAACCTTCTCCTCTGAACTAAAAGCTCTACCAGTTCTCCTTTTTTTGACTCTTTACCTGGCTACCCCAGTGGGCAATGTTTTTATCTTCCTGGTCACTACAGCTGACTCTGCTCTACAAAATCCTGTGTACTTCTCAATAGGAACTTGTCCTTCCTGGAGATAGGCTTCAACTTGGTCATTGCGCCCAAGATGCTGGGGACTCTGATCATCCAAGACACAACCATCTCCTTCCTTGGCTGTGCTACTCAGATGTATTTCTTCTTCTTTTTTTTTTTTTTTTTTAAGATTTTATTTATTTATTTAACAGAGATCACAAGTAGGCAGAGGGGCAGGCAGAGAGAGAGAGGGAGGAAGCAGGCTCCCTGCTGAGCAGAGAGCCCGATACGGGGCTCAATCCCAGGACCCTGGGACCATGACCTGAGCCGAAGGCAGAGGCTTAACCCACTGAGCCACCCAGGCGCCCCTATTTCTTCTTCTTATTTGGAGCTTCTGAGTGCTGCCTCCTGGCCACAATGGCATAAGACTGCTATGTAGCCATCTGTGACCCTTTGCGCTACCCAATCATTATGAGCCGCAGGGCCTGTGCCCAGCTAGCAGCTGCCTCCTCGTTCTCAGGCTTTCCAGTGGCCACCGTGCAAACCACATGGATTTTCAGCTTCCCTTTTTGTGGCCCCAACAGAGTGAACCACTTTTTCTGTGACAGTCCCCCTGTCATTGCACTGGTGTGTGCTGATACCTCTCTGTTTGAACTGGAGGCTTTGACAGCAACTGTCTTATTCATTTTCTTCCCTTTCTTGCTAATCCTGGGGTCCTATGTCTGAATCCTCTCCACTATCTTCAGGATGCCGTCAGCTGAGGGGAAACGCAAGGCCTTCTCCACCTGCTCCTCCCATCTCCTAGTTGTCTCCCTCTTCTACAGCACTGCCATCCTCACGTACTTCCGACCAAGATCCAGCACCTCTCCTGAGGGCAAGAAACAGCTATCACTGTCCTACACAGTGGTGACTGCCATGTTGAACCCCATCATCCACACTTAAGGAATAGTGAAGTGAAGACTGCACTGAAGCGAGTCATCCACAGGACCCTGGGCCCTCAGAAACTATGACTGACTGTGATGCAAACCAACGGGGTGGAATGCAAGGAAAAAAGAAAGAAAAAAGAATTCCTCAATGGGTTTTGGTGCCTGCTCATTCTAAGAGCCATGATATACTAGAATTTTGGACTTTACTAGGCTCTGTTTCTGAATGAAAGAACATGAGTGATGAAGGAGAACTTCTCTAGGCCTGAGTCCATAGGACTGGGGGACCAACATATCTGAGGGTACTGCTAGTTGACACAGATGAGGAGCTGATCTGAAGGTGGACAGTTGTAGTGACAACACTACAATTTGCCATTCTGTACTTGTTTTAATTTTCTTGAACTTCCTCAACCATGTCTTTTAATAACTTCCTGCTTTACATTATCTATTTTTTCAAACTCCACCTGAAACTTTTAAGGATCTTTTTGCTTACAAGGTAAACTCTTAACAATGGTGACAATATGTGGTAGACTTATGACAATAAGTGGTAGAGTTTTGTTTCATTCTCTGACTCATTTTTTTTAACTCATAGTTTCAACACATTTTTATTCAACAATCAGCACGTGCCAGACCCTGTTTAGGCCCTGAAGACACAGTGCTGAAGAAAATAGACAAATTTCTTACCTTGTGGAATTTATATTCTGGTGAGGAAGAAAATTATAAAGTAATACTCAAAAACTTCCCTGGCTTATAACGTACCCATGTACTACGAGGCTAGCAAATGAGGACTTCTTCCTCTGCGACCATGATTAGTCTGTGCCTCATCTGGAGAAAGACAACTCCACACAGACACCGCCTCACCTTCAGTATGAGAATTGTTGACAGAGTGTGAGAAATACCAAGCTAAGTGGACAACATTCTAGGAAACCGCTGTGAATAACCCAGAGATTCTTTGTTTACTAGATTTTATGCAGTCATATTGGGATTAGATGAAATCAACTGTTCTTAAGTTTGCCTATCACTCAACTAGTACAGCAGCCTCTTTTTCTAATTTTGTCCGATGAACATGGGCCAACTCTAGATTCTTGAAAAATAGCAGATTTGGGATGTGGACACCATAGATATGTGTGAATTATTCATAAGAATTTATTGATACTTAACAGACTAAAATAGCATCTACTGCATAGGCATGTCTTCTCTGCAAACTCTATAAATAACTCTAACTCTGTGTGCCATGGAAGTACCAGGACCAGTTCAATCTCCCACACAGAGTACCCTTCCTCTCTCATGTAGCAAGGGCTCTACAAAGGCAGCACATTCTGAATGATCACTGTAAGAATTTGCAAATGAGAAGGTAAATCTTGGGGTTCTGTTTGTTTGATAGCAATCACACAACTGAGAAGATAGGCACCATTTTACATTTATAATCTCCAGTTTTAACCAAACTTTCATCACTCCTTCATATGTATTTTACTTGTCTTTGTATGGTAGGTAGAATAATGGTCCCCAAAGATGTCCATGTCCTAATCCCCAAGACGTAAATATCTTCCCATACACAGGAAAAAGGAATCTATGGACAGAATTAAAATAAGAACCTTCAGATAGGGTGTCTCTGATTTTATTTGGAATACAGTAACTGGAAATCAGAAGGTAAGTAGAGAATGAGATTGAAATATTTATTCCCGTGGCTTTCTCAACTATACACACCTAAGTCCACAACTCCTGCTTCATGGCATTCTATATACAGCTACCCTATCCCAAGTCCTAAGTTATCCTACCGGCGCAGCGTTGGTACCAGCTTCTTTCTCACTCTTGCTAGCCCTGGGATGGCACTATTTCTTGTTAGTTTCCGAATACTGTCTTTACCTTTATCTGATAGATAAAATACCCACGTCCCTAAGTAGTGAGAGAAGGACAGCAGAACTCGTATATTCTCTTCATTGTACCCGTGCTCTTCACTACCCTCTTCAAACACACATACAGACGCATGTGCTGGCCCACATACATCTAGCATCTAGCTCATAGTAAGTGGTTAAGTAATGCTTGTTAATACATTGATTGTGTGATGATGCAAAGAGATTCAGAAATACCAGAAGATAAAGTGTTAGAGTAGGACTGGGAGAGATGGATAGTAATATTAAACATGAAAAAAAAAAAGATGGATTTTACAGATTCCAGGGTTTATATATGTGAATGTATTTTGGATTTCCTAACTCCTATGTGCTAAAACCAACAAGAAGGAAGGAGACCCTCCTTCTATTAGCCCATGAATTAGTGCTCTTTTTTTCTACAAAGGAATTGCTGAATGAAAGATGGAGGGTAGGTCCACAACAAGGTCCAAGGATGAGTACCTTAACATATTCCTAACTTCCGGAGGAACTACTCAACAAATCTTAAAGGTAGGGAGCTAAGAGGTTCCTACAGTCAGTGGCAGATATCAAGCCTGCATGGGAAATTCCTTGTTGCTACTTTCTTCAGAACCCCCTTCACATCCTTATTCCTCAAGCTGTAGATCAGGGGATTAAGCATGGGGGTCACCATTGCATAGAACACAGACACCAGTTTTTTCTGTTCTTTGGAAGTCTTTGGTGTCATGTAGGTGACAATTGCTGACCCATAAAAAAGGATGACCACCAGGAGGTGGGAGCCACAGGTAGAGAATGCCTTGAGCCTCCTCACAGCTGACTTCATCCTCACCACAGTCACTATGATGTAGCTATAGGACACTAGAATTAGGGAAACAGGTATGAAGAGAATCGTGACACCCATGAGGAAAATGGCCATCTCTGAAGTGCGGGTGTCTGTGGATGCCAGGATCAACAGTGCAGGGGCCTCACAGAAGAAATGAGCAATACTATTGCTGCCTCGGTAAGGCAGCCTTAGTATAAAAGTGGTATCCACCACAGACACCAGAATGCCACTGGTCCATGATCCTGCAGCCAGCTGGACACACACCCTCCACGTCATGATGCTAGGGTAATGCAGAGGGTTGCAGATGGCCACATACCGATCATAGGACATCACTGCCAGAAAGGCACACTGTGTACCCCCAAAAATGAGGAGGAGTAGAAGTTGAGCTGCACAACGTGTGAATGAAATGATCTTCTTCCTGGATAGCAGGTGGACTAGGGCCTGAGGAACGATGTTGGTAGAAAAACAGAGGTCAGCCAGAGATAAGTTGCAGAGGAAAAAATACATGGGTGTGTGAAGCCGGGAGTCAGCCTGCACAAGGCACATGAGAAGCAGATTTGCAAGCACGGTGACCAGGTAGACACCCAGGAATACAATGAATAGCAGCTTCTGGGTGTGGGGGTCATCAGAGAGTCCCAGAAGGAGGAATTCGGTCACCTCTGTCTGATTTGATTGTCTCATAGTTTGTCTCTTTTTTCAGTAAGAAGTCACCTCATGCCAAACATAGGTCCATATAACCTATAAAATTATATAAATCAGGTTTGGAAGACTTTGGGATTGCTCTCAGTCACTACCAGCCATTCCAAGAATCCCCTTTATATAGAAAAGGATCATGTTGCTTTAGTTGGAATTTTCGGTGGTATAAAACTTAATACCTTTAAGATGGTGCATTCATTTCAAAAATGAAATCATTCATTTCATTTTTAGTACCTGCAAATGTAGAGTAGATCAAAAGAATCATCTTTATTCTGAATATGAAAATTCTAATAATAAAAAAAAGTGAATTAGTCAATAAAGCATGGCACTTAATTTCTCCTTATTATCAACTAAAACTCTTGAGTTTTATCCTGCTGTTGCCACATCTTCTCTGTCTTAAGATGGTGTTTTTTTGTTTGTTTGTTTTGATACCTTGGGCATACAACTGTTGTTTCTTTTCTGAAAAAGACAGTCACTAAGGTATAATAAATCCAAAAAAGCCGAAGTACCTGGCAGAGCTTACATTTTTTGGAGAAAATAACCTATTTTGAAAAAAATGGGAAAGTAAGGAGTAACTGGATAGTATGCCATAATATTCGGCAATCCCAATTCCAGTTTAGGCTGGAAATTTTAACCATCAGTAAATTTCTAAAATAACATACATACCGTCATTACGTTTCCATTTGAAGCCACCAAGTTGACTAGTTTTCTGTCATCAGACTAAAGAGCACTAATCCACCACCTCTAACCCATTATTGGTCACTGCTTTGCATTATCAGATTTTAAAACTTTATTATTATTATTATTATCAGAGTCCCAGAATTTAAAAACTCCCTCGAAACTATCTTTTTCGTTTTATTTAAAGATTTTATTTATTTGAAAAAGTGAGAGACAGTAGAAGTAGGGGGAGCACCACAGGAAGAGGGAAAACCAGGGTCCCCTCTGAACATGGAATCTGATGCGGGTTTTAATCCCAGGACCCCAGATCATTACCTGAGCCAAAGGCAGGCACTTAACCTACTGAGCCATCCAGGCGACCCTATATCTTTATCATTTTAGTGCCTTTTTTTTAGATATGGGGTAGGAACTAATATGATCAATTATCATTAATTAAAGTAAATAAAAATAATTTGATCACATGATTTAATAGAGTTCCTTAAAAAGCCTAAAACATTCTGATCTCACTAAGAAGTCAACATAGGTTCTTGTTGACTTTGTTCCCCCACACATGAAGAACAACCAACAATATTAAAGAATAAGACACTGGGAGAGAAGCCTAGAACACGGGAGTTCTAGTTTCTTCAGGGATGAAGAAACCCCTGCACCACAGAGACCAAGACAGATGGCATTAGAAAGATAAGAGAATATTAAGGAGGGCACGTGTTGTGATGAGCACTAGGTGTTATATTGCAACTTGCAATTGAATTGCAGTTCAATGACTGAATCATGAACACTACATCGCAAATGACATACTATATGTTGGCTAACTGAACATAATAAAAATAGAAAGGTAAGCGATGTAGCTACACAGTGACTGCATTGTCCTTCCCCCACGCCAGTGCAGGACCATGTGGGGAGGTCTTTCCTGAGCCTCCGATTCCTCTGGTAGGAAAAGAAAGCCCAGGGGAGAAAATCTGCAGCACCCTAACATTCTTAGTTGCTTTGTGGGAGCCCTTGATCTGATCTCACACCATAGGGACTGCAGGGGAATCAGTGGGGTTCAACGACCAGGTATTTGATTGTGATAGAGAAGTGGGGAGGGGCTTGCAACAATCAGCACACAGATTTTGGCAGACCCAATTTATACCTACAATGCTCAAGGACTAATCCTAACCAGCATTTTTACTCATCTACAGGACCAGGTCATGGGGACACTGATCAGATAACAGGGTGAGGTACAGGTACAGGTCTGCTTGATTCAGATCCATAAAGGAGTTTTGCTGACCTGAGAGCCTGGTTTGCCCATGCCTAGCAATGGAGCTAAATCACAACCCTACTTGCAGTGAAGAGTGTTTTCTTGTCTCTTCTGACCAGAAGGGCTTATGGCAAATCCTGGAAGCAGTATAGCCCAGCAGCACTCAAGCTGAGAGATGGGTGAGGGGAGTTGATTGCACCCAGAGCAAAACCAGTATCAGTGGAACATTCCTGTGCTACACATTGGCAAGGAAGTTAATGCAAAGCCTAGACTGAAGGTAAATCACAGCCCCTTCCAACTGGAGAGCCTTCCTGAGAATTGAGAGTAGCCTACCCCCTTCCACTCAGGCAAGGAAGCTAGTACACAGCCCCACCAATTGCCAAGAGTATCTTCTGACCCCACCTGCCTGGGAGGACTGGTGAAAACTCCTAGAAGCAGTGCAGCCCAGGGACAATGTGCAAAGAGGTGGTACACATGACCGAGAGTTTCCAGAGCAAAGCCAGTGGCTCTGTTCCAGTCCTGGTCAGAGAATCCAGGCAACCACAGAACCCTTCCTACAGTCTTGCTTAGGTAGGGAACTAAGACAGCAGTCCTACCAGTCTATTCTCAGCAAGTAGCACACCTTCATCACGTTAACAGAATGAAAGAAAAGAATCATATGATCATCTCATGTCAAATGACATAGAAGCATTTGACAAAATCCAACATTCATTTGTGATAAAAACTCTTAACGTATTACACATAAAAGAACATATCTCAGTATAATACAAGCCATATGTCACAAGCCCAGAGTTAACATTCATACTTAATGGTGAACAGTTGAAAGCTTTTCCTCTATGATCAGGAGCAAGACAATAGTACCCACTCTCACCAATTCTATTCAACATAATACTAGAAGTCCTAGCTAGGGTAATCAAGCAGCATAAATGAATAACAGTTGTCACAATTGAAAAAAAAAGGAGCAGAAATATTTGTATTTGCAGATAATATTTTCTATATGGAAAAACCCAAAGACTTTTTAAAAAAAGAAACCTGTTTAATCAAGGAATTCTGTGAAGTTGCAGGATACAAAATTAATATACAAAATCAGTAGCATTTCTATACGCTATCAGCAGATTCCTGAAAAATCACTCCCACTTACAATGGCATCAAAAACAAAATACTTGGGGCACCTGGGTGCTCAGTTGGCTAAGCGACTGCCTTCGGCTCAGGTCATGATCCTGGAGTCCCGGGATCGAGCCCCGCATCGTGCTCCCTGCTCGGCAGGGAGTCTGCTTCTCCCGCTGACCTCTCTCCTCTCATGCTCTCTCTCTCTCTCAAATAAATAAATAAAATCGTTAAATAAAAACTTAGGAATACATTTAAGGAGGTGAAAGTTCTCTACTAAGAAAACTATAAGACAGTGATGAAAGAAACCAGAGATACAAATAAATGGAAAGCCATCCCATGTTGAAACTTGGAAGAATTAATACTGTAAAACGTCGATACTACCAAAAGCTATGTATAGATTCAATGCAATGCTTATCAAGAGTGCAATGGCATTTTTACAGAAGTAGATAAAACACTGATAACATTCATATGGAACCACAAAAGACCCTAAATCACCAAAGAACTCCTGAGGAAGAATAACAAAGCAAGAGGCATCACACTTCCTGATTTCAAGCGATATTATAAAGTTATAGTCATCAGAACAATATGGTACTGGCATAAATACAAGTAAACTGGTGAAACAGAACTGAG
Organism: Mellivora capensis; assembly: GCA_004024625.1. Classification (NCBI taxonomy): domain Eukaryota; kingdom Metazoa; phylum Chordata; class Mammalia; order Carnivora; family Mustelidae; genus Mellivora; species Mellivora capensis. The sequence goes on along the minus strand of PISX010036717.1, from coordinate 1,939 downwards.
AACCCATGAATAAACCAAAACACATGGACAACTCATATTGGACAAGAGAACAAAGATTGCTCAATGAAAGAAAGTCTGTTCAATCAATGGTATTGGGCTAATTGGATATTCACATGTGATATAATGAAACTAGACTCACAAAAATTAACTTCAAATGAATTAGACTTGAATATAAGCCCTGAACCAAGGAAACCCCTAGTAGAAAACATAGGCTCCTTGAACTGGGTGTTGGTAATGAATTTTGGGATAGAACAACTAAAACATAAGCAACAAAATAAAGAATAAGTGAGAGTACAACAAATTAAAAAGCTTCTGCACAGCCAAAGAAACCACCAGCAAAGCAAAAACCAACTTATAGAATGGGAACAAATCTTTGCAAAATCATATATCTTACAAGGGGTTTATCTACAGAATATATGAAGAACTTACACAACTCATTAGTCATAGGTAAACCACAGGGACACATATCACCTCATGCCTGTTAGAATGGCCATGATAAAAAAAAAGAACAAATGCTGGCATGGACATGGAGAAAAGGGAACCCTTATGCACTGCTGGTGTGATTATAAATTGGTACAGCCACTATGAAAAAGAGTATGAAGGGGCCTCAGAAAAATAAAATAGGACTTCTACATGATCCAGCAGTTCCACTTTTGGGAACATATCCAAAGGAAATGAAAACCGTTAACTTGCAAGGGTTACTGCACCCCCGTGTTCATAGCAGCATTATTCATAATAGCCATGAATTGGGAGCAGCCTAAGTACCCACTGATGGATAAATGAGTAAAGAAATTGTGGGATATATACAATGGAATATTATTCAGCCATGAGAAACTAGGGAATCGTACCATTTGCAATACCATGGATGGACCTTGAAGGAAATATGCTAAGTGACATTTAGTCAGACAAAGACCAATACTGTATGATCTCATTTTTAGGAGGAATCTAAAACACACACACAAAAAAAATAAAAATAATAGAAAAAGAGATCAGACTTGTTACCAGAGATGGAGGATGGGAGGAGGACAATTAGGAAGAAGGTGACCATATGGTACAAACATCTGGTACCAAGATAAATCTGAGGGATAGAATAGACAACATGATGACTGTAGCTAACACTGCTTTAGAGTATATATGAAAGAGTACATTCTAAGAATTCCTATCACAAGGAGAATTTTTTCTTCTGTAATTTTCTCTATAGGAAAAGATTGGTGTTCACTGAAACTACTGTGGTTATTATGTCACAATATATGTAAATCAGGTCATCATGCTATATCCCTCAAATGTATACAGTGATGTATGTCAATTATTTCTCAGTAAAACTAGGGTGTTGGGGAGGGGGACGAGTGTCATTATTCCTAGGGGAATTTGCAAGATGTTGGGAGCAATAAAAAATTTACTCGAACTCTACAAAAAGAAGGAAGAGAAATTTGATGTCTAAAGTTTGAGTCTGTATGCAAAATTTAGGCTTTCAACCCTTTATCTCTTTGGGAAAGTGCCTCAAAATAATGTGTTTTTTTTGTTTTGTTTTGTTTTGTTTTTAAGATTTTATTTATTTGACAGACAGAAATCACAAGTAGGCAGAGAGGCAGGCAGAGAGAGAGGAGGAAGCAGGCTCCTTGCTGAGCAGAGAGCCCAATGCGGGGCTCGATCCCAGGACCTTGGGATCATGACCTGAGCCGAAGGCAGAGCCTTTAACCCACTGAGCCACCCAGGCGCCCCTCAAAATAATGTTTTAAGTGTATCCCTTAGAATGTGTAGGGTTGCTAAGGAAACCAACCATATCAAAGTATAGTTTTTCAAAATAGTTTTAGAAAGAAATATGTAATATAATAATACACATGCTTCTCTAGTAACACGTTAAATTTCAAAAGGTGGCTGATAACCACCTTAATTTCAAAATAATGAGCTTAAAGGAGATTTTGAGGTATCTTCAACA
>PISX010036716.1:0-11694 GCA_004024625.1 Mellivora capensis | reverse complement strand
ATCTATACTCAGAAAACTATAAAGTACTCATGAAAGAAATTGAGGAAGACACAAAGAAATGGAAAAATGTTCCATGCTCCTGGATTGGAAGAACAAATATTGTGAAAATGTCTATGCTACCTAACGCAATCTACACATTTAATGCAATCCCTATCAAAATCCCACCCATTTTTTTCAAAGAAATGGAACAAATAATCCTAAAATTTATATGGAACCAGAAAAGACCTCGAATAGCCAAAGGAATATTGAAAAAGAAAGCCAAAGTAGGTGGCATCACGATTCCGGACTTCAAGCTCTATTACAAAGCTGTCATCATCAAGACAGTATGGTACTGGCACAAAAACAGACACATAAATCAATGGAACAGAATAGAGAGCCCAGAAATAGACCCTCAACTCTATGGTCAACTAATCTTCGATAAAGCAGGAAAGAATGTCCAATGGAAAAAAAAGACAGCCTCTTCAATAAATGGTGTTGGGAAAATTGGACAGCCACTTGCAGAAAAATAAAATATTTTTAAAAAAGATAGTCTTTTGAAACATAATTCAGTAAAATCCACTAATATGTAAATAACCACCTTGGAAAATAAATAAGGGATTTTGTATAAATGGGCGATTCAGAAAAGTTTGGAGATACCAAAGACTCCAATCAAGATGACCCAAAGAAGCAAGGCAGGAATGTGGTTTTAATTAACTTAAATGGAAACATAATTAACTGACTTTTCTCTTGTTTGGAAACTTATGGACTGTTCAGTACTCTTTTTAAAGGGACTGGGTGAACAGAAGAGTTAGCTGAAACTACAGATTTGGTAAAGCCCAGAGAGCAGGATATGATAGTGCCTACCCAAATATTATCCAGGAAAGAAAGTTTTCTGTGACACTTCTCTTGCTCTGATTCCATACTCATTCAGCAAAAATTTCAGTCTGACAATTTTTCCTATACTACAGGGAGAGACCACCTAGATCTGGGGAAACAAGCAATCCAGCCTTCTTGATGGTTTTATTTCTCAGAATAAATAGACATTCTGTTTTATAAATCCATTTTGTTAACCTGATTAGTTATCCCAAGCTTCCTCCCAACCTTCCTTCTACTCCCTCAAAAAGGAAACAACTATTCTTGGTGTGCTAAGACAATCAAATTTCTGACGGCCAACCTCTGGACCACAGCGAATTTATCAGGGCAAACAGTAAGTTGTAAGGCTTTTCAGCACTCAACAGGACTTCAGTTAGTATACTGTGGAAGGAAGTTAGAACATTTAAATTAATCAGTATAGGCCTTATTTATAATCTTCTTACTGGCCTAGAGTATTTTCCAATTATTCTCAAAAATAAGCCTCTCTGATTCCTCAATATAAAAAAAATGGCACTTCGCCAAATGAGTTACTGAATTCAGCTACTGATTCTATTATCTGTGTTTTCTGAAGCTCCCTTTAGAACTGAGGAAAAGAAAGGGTGACTTAAAAAAAAAGACAGGGGTGTCTGGGTGGCTCAGTGGGTTAAGCCTCTGCCTTCAGCTTTGGTCATGATCTCAGGGTCCTGGGATCGAGCCCCGCATCGGGCTCTCTGCTCGATGAGGGAGCCTGCTTCCCCCTCTCTCTCTGCCTGCCTCTCTGCCTACTTGTGATCTCTGTCTGTCAAATAAATAAATAAAATCTTTTTAAAAATAAAAAAATGTCAGATTTATTTTGAAAATGGAAAATTGAGAAGAGGAAATTAATCTATTCCAAAACCTTAGGAATCCTCCATATTTTGTTCATCTCTTTTCTCTAACAGCTGATACTTAATATTAGAGGAGCGATAGAAAAAAAATTACTGACCAAGAGAGCAACTAACAGCACCACCTGCTAGGTTGACAACTCGCAAGAACAAGAAATTCATCAGACATATTTTCTCAGAGTGGTACTTTCAAATTGTCAGATCCCCCCAAAAGGTCCTGACTTTTACTGACAGTTGAAGTAATAAATATTTTCAGTGAGGACTCTGGTGGTAGAAGTGCTATTTTATGGCCTTTATATTGCAAGTCTTTGAGAATGTAATACAATACTATCTCACCTGTTTGGAATGGAGTTCGGCAACAAACCAAATTACCCATTTCAGAGCTGAGAACCAGAGGATAAAAAATGAATTACTTCACTCAGTGAAAATAGTCCATGCACTAAAAATCATGTATTTTACTCAAAGGGACACTCTCCAGTCCTCTATTAACAGCCCATGTCTATACAGTGCTAACAACCTCAGTGTGTGCTTTACCAATTTAAGTCTATATATTACGAAGGAAGGCATGTTGATCCAGGAAGTCACACTCTGCAAGAAGTAACAGATGATAGCACAGGAACAGATAGAATATAGAAGTGGCAGATGTAACCATCATTTTTCTCCATAAAAAGAAAAAAATGCTCTTGTCTTAGGCCACTTATTACTGGAGCAAATATTAATGAGCATCTGCACATTTAATGAACTCCAGAGGGTATCAGTACATTCTAGCATAGCGTAAGCTTGATGCTAATAATGATGGTCCTGAATCATTAGTAAAAGGCAGACTAAAAAGAAGACTATGTTTACTCTATTTAAGGTGATGGAAAATTGAGTCATGTATTATTTTAAAAAAATTTTTAATATTAAAAAATAATTTATAAAGGAATGTGGCCAACATACAAGGTAAATTCAGGTATCTAAATAGTTAATTTTCAGAGAATTTCTAAATGGTTCAGATTTTATTGCAATGATATCTAAGACTACTGGCAACCCCAGACTTCTGGACAAGAGGCTTTGAATTAAAGTAAATTGCTGTATCTATTTATATATCCAAATATATTTCTGGAAGTCAGTCGTTATATACCAGAGGTATGCAAATTAGAGTTCTATGAATCTTTTCGGAAATAAGATGGTAAAAGACCTTTTCCCTGTTTTCTATTTTAATTATTGGGCTTCCAAGTAAGAGTTTATTTGAAGAAAAAAGGTCTAATATATTTTTAAAAGTTTAGTGAGGTATAAATGACAAGATATAAACTGAACACTTTGTAGTATACAATTTGATAAGTCCTTATATCTATACACTCGTGAAACCAATAACACAAGCAAAATAATGAGCATATCTACCACTCCTAACAATCTATGTATTGTAGTTACTAGCCCACTTCCCCATCCCCCACAAGCAAGCACTGACTTTTATTCTGTCACTATTGATTAGTTTGCATTTTTTAAAATTTTTTATTAATGGAAACAAGCCATGTGCTTTTAGTTTTCTGGCTTCTAGCATGTCTCAAAAATATTTTGAGATTAATATTATGGTATGGATATGCATATGTGTGTGGGCATATACACGTGTGTGTGTGTGTGTGTGTGTGTGTGTGTAGTGTAAGTTCATTTTATTAATGAGAAGTATTTTATTTTAAGATTATACCATAAGTTGTTTATCCATTCACCTTTTGAGGGACATTTGTTGTTTCCAATGTGAAGCTATTGTAAATAAAATTTCAATGAACATTTGTGTGCAAGTCTATATGTAGACATATTCTTTCTTTCCTCTTGGGTAAATGCTTAGGAGTGGAATAGCTCAATCATGATAGATGTATGCTTAACTTTTTAAGAAACTGCCAAATTGTTACCAAAGTGGTTGTGCCATTTTATATTTCCACCAATAATATGCTAAAGTCCCAGTTGATTTACAACCTCACCAATATTTGATATTATTGGGCTTTTTAATTTTAGCCATTAAAATAGATGTGTAATTGTATCACAGTGTGATTTTGACTGATGATGTTAAGCATAGTTTTATGTGTTTATTAGCCTACTGTGTATATTCCTTAGTAAAGTATGTGTTCAAGTATTTTGGCCACTTTTTATTGGGTTGCTTATTTTCTTATTAAGATCTCTGAGTTGTTTATAAGCCATGAATGAAAGTCCTTTATCAAATGTACTCTGGGCAAAGATTTTCTCCCTTTTATGGCTCTTTTTTTCATCTCTGAACAGTTTCTGTTGAAAATATTACATTTTGATGAAGTATATTTTATTAATTCTTTTACGCTGATAATGCTCTTGGTGTCATAACTAAAAAGTCTTTGCCTAACCGGGGAAATATTTTCCCTATGTTTTCTTCTAGAGATTTTTAAAAATATTTTATTTATTTAAGAGAGAGAAGGAGAGCATGCAAGTGAGGGTGGGGGAGGGGGGCAGAGGGAGAGGGAGAAGCAGGCTCTCTGCTCAGCAGGGCTTGATCCCAGGACCCAAAAGCAGACACTTAACTGAGCCACCCAGGTGCCCCATGAGAATTGTTTTCATTTTCTAAAAACTGATTATTGACTTTTACTCTTTTTTAATTTTTTATTTATTTTTACTTTTTAAAATTTTAATTCCATGTAGTTAGCATACATTGTTATATTCATTTCAGGTGTACAATGCAGTGATTCACTAACTCTATATATTTCTCACTGCTTATCAAGATAAGTGTACTCTTAATCCTCTTCACCTATTTCACCCATCCCCCCACCCACCTTCCCTCTGATAACCATCTGCTTTTTCTCTATAGTTAAGAGTCTGTTTTTTGGTTTGTCTCTCTCTTTTTCTCCCTCTCTCTCCCCTTTTTTTTTAAGCTTTGTTCATTGTTTTGTTTCTTAAATTCCGCATGAGTGAAATCTTATAGTATTTATCTTTCTCTGACATATTTCACTCAGCATTATACTCTTTAGATCCATCTATGCTATGGCAAATGACAAGATTTCATTCTTTTTTGTGGCAGAATAATATTCCATTGCACATATATACAACCTCTTCTTTATCCATTCATCTATCACTTGGGCTGCTTCCATAATTTGGCTATTGTAAATAATGATGCAATAAACATAGGGGTACATATATCCCTTTGAATAGGTGTTTTTGTATTCTTTGGGTAAATACCCAGTATTGGAATTGCTAGATCATAGGATAATTCTATCTTTAATTTTTGGGGGGAACCTCTCTACTGTTTTCCGAGTGGCTGCATCAGTTTGCATTCCACCAAGAGTGCAAGAAGCTTCCTTTTTCTCCACATCCTCACCAACACTTGTTGTTTTTTGAGGTTTTTTTTTTTAATTTTAGCCATTCTGACAGGTGTGAAGTGATAACTCATTTGGTTTTGATTTGCATTTCCCTGAAGAAGAACGATGCTGAACATATTTTCATGTATACCTACTTTTACTCTTGATATGCATTCTCCATAGAGAAAATCCTCATTAAAATTCTTTCAATTTGTCTCATGAGCCCTGTCACTTGCAAACCCCACTCTAAACCCCAATTGTACCCATGTGTAAGACCCTGTATAAAGCTGTCTACATTGTCTCTGACCACTATTCACATGGACCTGAATATTGTCAGGAGTGTCCAAAATATATTAGAATGCATGAGAAAATTTTATCATATTACAGAGTAACTGGGATAAATATAAGTAACCCTTTGGTCATATATTTGGTTGCCTAAAGGTTAGTTGATGTCCCCTAGGTATTCAGAATTTATCAAGATATGAATTCTTTGGAGACTTTATAAAGATGTGAATTCCTAGGACCATCTTCAGATCTACTGAATGAGAATCTGGGAATTGGGCATGGGGGGTGCTGGTGAGCATGCTAGGTATCTCCATTTTAACCAAACTCCCCAGATAATTCTTTTGCATGCTAATGTCTGAGTACCACCTGTTTTGTACTAGGCTCTGTCCCTAGCTCTCATATTTGATGCATAAAAAGTAAGACATAACCTCCCTCCTTAAAATAAATTCAATGTAATATTAATATATTTATGTATGTATTATTTGTACATATAAAACTATCATGTAATACACTGTATAAATATAAAAGCAGAAATATGTACAAAGTACTGAGTAAAGACTCTGAAGAGAGAGTCACACATAAATGGGGTCTTGAGAGATAAATAGGAATTTTATTCTATCAGGTAGTAACATGAGATAGAAGGCATTGGGGGTCTAATGAATAAATAAATTTACAAAGCAATGGCACTGCAAAAGGTGAGATCATTTGAAAAAAATGAGGAGAAATTTGAAGGAACAGGTAGTGGGCCAATGTTTCTGAAATTGGAGCATGTGAATCTCCTGAGGGACTGTTAAAAATTCTTATTCCTGTGCTCTATTCCAGAACCACAGAAGCACAATCTTAGGGATAACTTCAGATTTCCATTGTCAACAAGTTCTCTTGGTGCTTCTAACACGCACCAATATTTAAGAACCATTGATAAGGTTGTGTTGCCTTTACTTTTCCATTGGTCTTGCCATTTATAATGAATGAATACAAGGCAGTTATTTAAACATGCCAAAATCACCAGTGTTTATAAAAGCCATATCAGACAAAAACTGCCTTTATTCCCTCCCAAACTAACAGAGAGAAAAAAAAAATGGAAACACTACACCAATCCATATGTAGTCTGGTTAGTATTTTGGCAGAAAACTTTCTACTTTATATATAGATTAAGCACCATCAGCATGCTGGCCAAAGATTTTTAAGTTATTGTTAGAAGGCATAGTTTTTACCAAATGTAGTTTAAGCTATATTGAAGAATATAGCACCGCATTCAAAATAGGAAAAAAAAATCCTTTCGAACAAAGATAACCTTAAAATATATTGGTTGTATTCTTCAATGCCTATTTTATACAACAGCCTAATTTTAATATATATAACATTCATTTTATTTTTACTATAAAGTTTGAGCCTTTTGAATGCAATTTTCAAATATATTCCACTTAGTTAAATTTAATACAAATGTAGATTTATGTTCCTATATTTTCTGTGTCTGATCACTTTATAATATACACCTAAGTGCTTTTTAAAATAAATTTATTTTATTTAAAATATTTGGCATTTCATTCCTTTTGACAGAAATATTCAAAAACATGTCAATTAATAAGTACATTCAAAATAATATGTGTATGTTTTCATTTCCTGGGGGGGGGGACTTTCTTTACTATGAGCTCCAAAGTACTTACATACCTTATAGGCTTTTAACTCCCTAATAAACTGGCAAAGTCCAACTGAGAAAATCAAGACCACTATACTCTATTGCAGATTACATCTCATTAGACTTTAGACAAAAGAAAAAAAAGTGACTCAAGAAATCACTGTGAATGATGGGCTATTTTTATTAATTACAGATAGTAAGAGTCGTTAATCAGGGACAATGGATAATCCATGACTTGAAGATGGAAACATACTTCATGTAATTATGTTTCACTCTTGCTCATCATCAAGATGAGTTAAATGTCTAATTAAGTAACATACTAAAGCAAAATTCTCAATTTTCAGCCTGTGGCAATTAACTAATACTTTATATTTGGCCTTTCCTGGAGTCCCCAAACTTATTTGTACATCAAATATTAATTAAATACTTTTTATTTTGCACATCACCTATAAGATTCTATTCCTAAATTTGAGCACATAGTCAACTGAAAGAGATCTCACATCGAATTTACATGATATGTTTATGTCGAAGTGCCACAACACAGATATGCACCACATGCCATGAAAGCACAAACATATGAGGAATAACCCAACTATTTCCCTCTAGAAGTTGATTAAAAAGATGAAATTTAGGCAGAAAAAGAATAATGGGGGGTGTCGCCTGGGTGGCTCAGGTGGTTAAGGGACTGACTCTTGGTTTCAGTTCAGGTCATGATCTCAGGGTCATGAAATGGAGCCCTGCATCAGGCTCCACACTCACTTGGGAGTCTGCTTGGAAGTTTCCCTCCCTCTTCCCTTCCCTCCCCCTCTCTCTCTTTCCCTCTCTCTCTCAAATAAATAATTAAAAAAATAAATCATGAAGATGATGAGTTTGAAAGCAACATTAAAGTTTTGGGTAGAGAAAGTGGAGTCAGCAAAAATGACAAATAAGTACTGAGAGGTAGAAGAAGAAAGAGAGAACTGTGTCACACAAGGCCAAAGGGAAGAGGTTTTATGACTGAACACGAGGGTTACGAGGCTGCAGAGAAACCAGGTACAATGAGGAGCTAAGAAACCAAATTCTAGATTTGGCAGTGTCAGGGACATTGATGAGAGAAAACAGACAGCAACAGGTTAAGAATGCGAGAAAATGGAGGCAGCAAGTGTAGACTACTCTAAGAAGTTTGGCAGTGAAGAGAAGAATACTAGTACTAGTATATTACAGACATTCAATCTTTGTGCAAGGATGAAAGGGAGGGAGGGAGCAAAGAGGGTACTTAAGAAGATAACCTGATGTTCCTCAAAAAAATTTAAAATAGAACTACCCTATGATCCAGCAATTGCACTACTGGGTATTTACACCAAAGATACAGATGTAGTGAAAAGAAGGGCCATCTGTACCCCAATGTTCATAGCAGCAATGGCCACAAAGAGCAGAGATGTGGAAAGAGCAGAGATGCCCTTCAACAGATGAATGGATAAAGAAGATGTGGTCCATATATGCAATGGAATATTACTCAGCCATCGGAAAGGGTGAACACCCAACTTTTGCATCAACATGGACGGGACTGGAGCAGATTATGCTAAATGAAATAAGTCAAGCAGAGAAAGCCAATTATCATATGGATTCACTTATTTGTGGAACATAAGGAATAGCATAGAGGACATTAGGAGAAGGAAGGGAAGAATGAAGGTGGGCAATCAGAAGGGGAGAGGAACCATGAGAGACCACAGACTCTGAGAAACAAATTGAGGGTTTTAAAGGGAGTGGGTTGGGGGAATGCTTTAGCCCAGTGATGGGTATCAAGGAGGGCATGTATTACATGGAGCACTGGGTGTTATATGGAAACAATGAATCTTGGAACACTACATCAAAAACTAATGACATTCTATATGGTGACTAACATAACATAATCAAAAATAAATAAATAAATAGATAGATAGATAGATAGATAGATAGATGATAGATAATCCGATGGATAAACGAGAAAGTTTCCTCAGTCTGAGGATCTTACTAAAACCAAAAAGTGATTTTACCAATTACTCAAAGCAAGTTCTTTGTTTGGCCAACAAGAAGCTAAAAGAGCATGTCTAAGTCCTTGAAAATTATAAACAGTATACATTTAGAAGCAGAGTTCTTGTTCTATGAATAAATCCTTAATCTATTTCTCATTCTAGGCTCTAAGAATAAGGGGCGCAGGGCCTTTGCATGCTGCTTCCTCCCACTGGAATGTCATTTCCTTAGAGAAGTATCTTCTAATCTCCCAGAGGAGGCCATAGTCTCTCCATGATAGTATTTCCACTCTAGTGCCAAATGCCTTTCCTTCATACCTCATGTCTCAGTTTGTAATTATACATTTATTTGTTTGTGGGATTATTAACTTATCTGCCTCCTCTGTTTAACTACAAATTCTATGAGAGGATGTGACAGATCTGTCTGTGCTCATCAAAATGCCCTTGGTGCCTAGCACAGTGCCTGGCAAACAGCACGTACTCAACAAATACATGCTGAATAAAGGACCAAAAGAAAGCCTTTAAATGATGAAAAAACTTCTTAAACTCAGAGCCTGGCACTGGAAAAGTGCCCATGCTTTCTGTGTCCTCTTCTTTAAGGCAAATGCAGATAAAGTACAATCAAACTGAGGTAACTTTAATCAGATTTTTCCTGTCCAAGTGCCATCTGTAATTCTTGATGAACAGGTGAGACTCATCCAGAATATGGGAATTCCTTTTTGCTTAATAGCATTTCCCAATAGCTTTCTAAATAAAGTTTTAATATTCACCCCCTTTAAATGGGTACCATAGCACCACTACCCACAGAAGTAGCAGAAGTTTCATGTAAAGGTAAGGAGAAAGTTAGGTTATCTTATTTTTTTAAGTAGGCTCCACACCCCATGTGGGGCTTGAACTCACAATTCTGAGATGAAGAGTCACATGCTCTACTGACTGAGCCAGCCAGGTTCCCCAATATCTTCCAAGGTGAAGATAAGAATTCTGAAGACATGGAGATGACAGAGAGCACAGAAACCAAGTGTCTGAGTTCAATTCTAGCTTCATTTTCTATATTTGTAACCCTGACAAGTTATTTAACCTGAGACTCAGTTTCCTCATCTCTGAAAAATGGATACTAATATGGACACCAGTATTAGCTACTAATAGTTGTTCTGAAAATTAACTTAGTTAACATATGTAAAGGATGTAGAACAGTGCCTGTCATACAGTAAGTGTTCAATAAATATTAGTTGTTTTTTTATTATTATTGCTCAATATATATCACCAGCCTTGTTCCAAAATTCAGTATTTATGATCCAGTGAACATACTGTCTAAACCATAGGGTAATGCAGTCCACATTTGCCACTTTTATCCATTCAGTGGCTTTTCAATTAAAGGGATGTAAACTCACTTTGCAAGACTTTTTCCTCTATCCCCATTCCAGTAAACTAAAGGAAAATGGAAACAGTATAGATTAGTCTTTGTTCCCTCCTTCCCTACAACTCTCCCAGGCCTTCACCTCCCACTCACCTTCAGGAATATCTTCCAATCACTTCATCCATTTTTAAAGGGAGGATTCTGTTCCTCTGTGTCTCCTTGCAAGAACTGACAAGATAAGCTGTCATGTCTCAAGCAAATAAGCTTATAGGGGCCACCCACATAGATTTGTTTAGTTTGCAACCAACTCATACTATTTACCTACAAAAAATATCTTTGGTCTTACCCAGCTGTGTTTGAATCAGCTTAACTTCCAAGGAGGTTAAATTTTCAGATAAAAAGGAAACATCATTCTTTCCAGATTATATTCAAAGAAATACCCATCTACATGTCAGGGCCTGCAGAATGCCACTGTGTCTGAAAGGATGGCATAAAGACACCTTTACATATTGAAAAGCAGGGGACACAAGGCTAAGCCCTGGTGATTTTGTTGATTAAAGGTCTTAGGGACAGAAGGATAGTTGCTTCTGAACACTTCCAAGTTTTGTTTGTTTAGATAAGTAATGATAATATAGGATATGAGATGATGCATACGGAAAGAGAAGTATAGACAAATTATTCTGCCTTCATAACCCAGAGGAAACTGTAACTAGGGCTTCTAGCAGACTTTTTATATTCCAATCCTAAAACACAAACTTTGGAGTTCAAAACATGTTTTCAATAGGAAGATTTACATTGTAGCTCTTTGGATTTCTGACATCAAAGGAGGTGTGTTCAGTGCAGAGACACACATCTTACTTTGTGAACAATTAATAGAGTTATGTTGGTCTTCATGTCTAATGGTCTGAGTTGCTGCTAATTTGCTGTGTGTCCTTAGCAAAAACGTCACCTCTGTGGTACAGATATTCAACCTTACAAATGTTTTGAGAAACTCAAATTAGATAAAATACAAAAATGCTTTGAAAAAGTTTCAGGCCCTCCTACTGCTGCCTGGTGTTATTACCATATAGATTGAAGTCAAGAAAAATTTGCTTAACTCGTAATACTGAGTTAGTATATCCGCTGCTAATTGATTTTATTACTTTTTTATTTTAAAAGGTCATGCATATCAACTTCTGTTCCTAGAAATATAACAGATTGGACATCTTTGAAAATCCATTAAAACCTCCAAGAAGTTCTGGATAAACCATAATAAGCATGCTATTAAATTTAGTTGATCCAACAATAAAGTTAAAAATATTCATGTATATGATCCCAAGAACAAGAGCAAATTTTAGAGCCAGGAAGAAAGGGAGTGAGAACAATTGGGGGAAGAAGAGAAATAGACACACACACACACACACACACA
>PISX010036715.1:0-11693 GCA_004024625.1 Mellivora capensis | reverse complement strand
GACAGGAAACAACGTGTGTTGGAGAGGATGTGGAGAAAGGGGAACCCTCCTACACTGTTGGTGGGAATGCAAGTTGGTGCAGCCACTCTGGAGAACAGTGTGGAGGTTCCTCAAGAAGTTAAAAATAGAGCTTCCCTATGACCCTGCAATTGCGCTACTGGGTATTTACCCCAAAGATACAGATGTAGTGAAAAGAAGGTCCATCTGTACCCCAATGTTTATAGCAGCAATGGCCACGGTCGCCAAACTGTGGAAAGAACCAAGATGCCCTTCAACAGACGAATGGATAAAGAAGATGTGGTCCATATACACTATGGAGTATTATGCCTCCATCAGAAAGCATGAATACCAGACTTTTGTAGCAACATGGACGGGACTGGAAGAGATTATGCTGAGTGAAATAAGTCAAGCACAGAGAGTCAATTATCATATGGTTTCACTTATTTGTGGAGCATAACAAATAATACGGAGGACATGGGGAGATGGAGAGGAGAAGGGAGTTGAGGGAAATTGGGGGGGAGATGAACCATGAGAGACTATGGACTCTGAAAAACAACCTGAGGGTTTTGAAGGGGTGGGGGGTGGGAGGTTGGGGGAGCCAGGTAGTGGGTATTGTGGAGGGCACGCATTGCATGGAGCACTGGGTGTGGTGTAAAACTGTGAACTCTGTTATGCTGAAAAGAAATTTAAAAAAATAACATTAAAAAAAAGAAAGAAAAAAAATTGTTGGGTAAAGGAAGATGGTGGTAGTGTAGGAGAACCCTAGTCTCATCTTGTCCCATGAATTCAACTAGATATCAGTCTCTTAAATACCCCAGAAATAGACCTGAAGGGTGACAGAACAAAATCCACAACTAAAGGTAAAGAAGTGGACACATTGAAGAAAGTAGGAAGTATGGAGACATGGTTTAGGGGAGAAATGGATTGCAGATGCTGCAGAGTGGAAGAAGTCGTTGTCACAGAGAATAGCAAGAGATAATGGAATACACAGGGGAAAGCACAAAGATAAAATTTCCCCAAAGCCACTGGGTTGAAAAATAAGAAGGATTGAATTTTGTGGGTTCTTACAAGTGGAGCTTTACTATTAGAGTTTAAAAAGTCAATGGACTTGGAAAAGCTAGAGCCCCAAGGACACTATGCTGTTCCTGAAGAGAAGGCAGGCAAAAATGCAGGGACAGACAGTATGAAAACAGAAATATGAAGAAAATCTGGGGCAAAGAGTGTGAAGATTATTTGCTCTTCTTGGAGCACATGTCTGATCAGGATTATTCATAGAGATACCTCTCTGGAAACAAAGGAACTGGCCAGAGACATTTCCCTCATCAGCCCCTCAGCATAAACACAGAGCCATCTGTGGGAATCAGTGCATCACTGACACTGGCTATGTAACTTGCATGCACTAAATTCCACCAGCCTGCACTCTGGTGGGACTGCCGTTCTCAGTCCCACATGCACCACGCCCAGGGTAGTGGGCCCATCCTGCAAAAGACCTGCACCAACCCCTGTCCACACCACATCACCAAAAAGTTCTGTAGGGCCTCAATCTTGTAGAGGAGGTGACAGGTCTCATTTCATAAGTAGACCAGGGCACACCTGGTTAACTTGCTGCATTTGGGTCAGGGACCAAACACTGGCCATAGCAGACAAGGAAAGCCTCTGCAGATGACTGGCCTGACAGCCAAAATGCAATAGCAGAGCACATACAACACACACCGGGAACACTCCCTGAAGTGCTGGGCTATGGGCACTACATGACTCTTTTTCATAAGGCCATTACTTTCAGGAGAAGTAGTCATAACTGGCTTTTCTAACATAGAGAAGAAGGCAGAGATTTAGACAAAATGTGGAGGTGGAAGAAGTTATCCCAAATGTAAGAACAAGAAAAAGTCATGGCCAGAGATCTAAGGAAAAGATCTATGAGTAACATGCCTGATGGAGAATTTAAAACAATAATCATAAGGATATTCACTGGACTTGAGAAAAGAATAGAAGATATCAGGAGACCATTATAAAAGAAATCAAAGAGTTAAAAAAGAACCAAAGATGAAAAATGCAATAAGTAAGATTAGAAATATTATCGATGAAGTGAACAAAATGCTGGGGTAAGCAGACAAACAGATAGTGATGTAAAGACAAATTAATGAAAAACAATGAAGCTGAAGAAAAGAGAAAAAGAAGAATCATCCAATACAAGAATAGATTTAGGAAACTCACTGACTCCATAAAATATAAGTCATATTATGGGAGTCCTAGAAGAAGAGAGAAAAGGGGGCAAAAGTTTTATTTGAAGTAATAATGCCTAAAAATTTCTCTAATCTTGGGAAGGACATAGACATCAAAACCCAAGAAAAGAGCTCCCATTAAATTCAACAAAAGCTGACAACCATGTATCATAGTCAAATTAACAAAACACAGACAAGGAAAGATTCCTGAAAGTAGCAAGTGATTAAAAGTCCTTAACTTACAAGGGATGACAGATCAGTTTTGCAGCAGATCTGTCCACAGAAATGATCCAGTCAAAACAGTAGCAGAATGTGTTCAACGTGTTGAATGGAAAAATATGCAGTCAAAAATTCTTTATCTGGAAAGGCCGTCATTAAGAATAGAAAGAAAGAGATTCCCAGACAAAGAAAAACTAAAGGAGTTTGTGACCATTAACCAGCCCTGAAACTAATTTTAAGGGGGGGGAGGCTCTGAGTGGAGAAAAAAATGACTAAAGTGACATACTAGAGAAGAACAGAGAACATCACCAGAAACACCTACTTTACAGGTAACACAATGGAATTAATTCATATCTATCAACAATCACTCTGAATGTAAATGGACTAAATGGTCCAATTAAGAGACATAGGGTATCAGAATGGATAAAAAGAGGATCCATTTATATGCTGCCTGCAAGGGGCTTATTTTAGACCTAAAGATACCTGAAGATTGAAAGTGAGAGGATGGAGAACCATCATGCTAATGGACATCAAAAGAAACCTGGAGTAACCATACTTGTATCAGACTAGATTTCAAACCAAAGGCTGTAACAGGAGATGAAAAAGGGCATTATATCATGATTAGGGGGTCTATCCATCAAGAATATCTAAAAATTGTAAATATATATGCTGCCAACTTGGGAGCAGTCAGATATATGAATCAATTAATGAAAAACACAAAGAAACCCATTGATAATAATCCAGCAATAGTTGGGGACTTTAACACTTCACTTGCAGCAATGAATAGATCATCTAAACAGAAAATCAACAAGGAAACAGTGACTTTTAATGAAACACTGGACCAGGTGGGCTAACAAATATATTCAGAACATTTCATCCTAAAGCAGAAAAATACACATTCTTTTTGAGTGACATGGAAAATTCTCCAGAATATATTCACATACTGGGTCACGAGTTAACCCTCAACAAGTACAAAATATCAAGATCATATCATGCATATTTTCAGATCACAATGCTATGAAACTTGAAGTCAACCACAAGAAAAAATTTGAAAAGACCTCAGATACATGGAGATTAAAGAACATCCTACTAAAGAATGAATGAGTTAAACAGGAAATTAGAGAAGAAACAAATATATGGAAGCAAATGGAAATAGAAACACAACAGTCTAAAACCTTTGGAATACAGCAAAGGCAGTCTTAAGAGGGAAGTATACTGCAATACAGGTCTATCTGAAGAAGCAAGAAGTCTGAAATACACAACCTAACCTTACACCTAAAGGAACTAGAAACTAGAAAAGCAACTAAAGCCTAAACCCAGCAGAAGAAGGGAAATAATAGATTAGAGCAGATCAGGAGGGAGACAAATCATAACAGACTCTTAATCTTAGGAAACAAACTGAGGATTGCTGGGGAGGAAGGAAGTGTGCGTTATGGACATTGGGGAGGGTATATGCTATGGTAAGTACAGTGAATTGTGTAAGACTGATGATTCACACACCTGTACCCCTAAAGCAAATAATATATTATATGTTAATTTAAAAAAAAAAAGAAACATTATAGAGGCAAACAAACAAACACCAGTAGAACAGATCAATGAACTAAAAGCTCATTCTTTGTCAAACTAGAGTAGAGGGGTGTGGGGGGATGGGTTAACCCAGTGATGGGTATTAAGGAGGGCATGTATTGCATGGAGCACTGGGTGTTGTATGCATACAATGAATCATGGAACACTCCGAGGGTTTTGAAGGGGTGTGGGGTGAGAAGTTGTGTGAGCCTGGGGGTGGGTATTATGGAGGACACGTATTGCATGGAGCACTGGGTGTGGTGCATAAACAATGAATTCTGGTACACTGAAAAGAAATTAATAAAATAAAAAATTTTTTTAAAAAGTAAGCTAAAAAAAGAACTAATGATGTACTGTATGTTGACCAACATAGCATAATAAAATAAAATAAAAAAGAGCTGGTTCCTTGAAAGAGTTAATAAAATTCATAAACACTGAGCCAGACTTACCAAAAAGAAACGAGGACCCAAATAAAATCATGAGTGAAAGAGGAAAGATCACAACCAATACCAGAGAAATACAAACGTAAGAGAATACTATAAAAAATTATATACCAAAAAACTGGGCAATCTGGAAGAAATGGACAAATTCCTAGGAAAATATAAATTACAAAAACTGAAACAGGAAGAAATAGAAAATTTGAACAGACTAATAACCAGCGAAGAAATTGAATCAGTGATCAAAAATCTCTGAGCAAACAAAAGTCCAAGGCCAGAGGGCTTCCCAGGGTGAATTCTACCAGATATTTAAAGAAAAGTTTATACCTATTCTTCTGAAACTTTTCAAAAAAATAGAAATGGAAGGAAAACTTCCAAATTCATTCTATAAAGATAGCATTACTTTGATCCCCAAACCAGACATAGACCCCACTAAAAAAGAGAATTACAGGCCAATATCCGTGATGAACATGAATGTAAAAATTCTCAGCAAAATACTAGGAAATTGAATTCAACATTACATTCAAAGAATTATTCACCATGATCAAGTGGGATTTATTCATGTGCTGCAGGATTGTTTCGATATTGCAAATCAATCAACATATGCACTACCTTAATAGAAGAAAGGACAAAGCTATATGATTCTCTCAGTAGATGCAGAAAAAGCATTTGAGAAAATACAACACCTATTCTTGTAAAAGCCCCCAACAAAGTAGGGATAGATAGAACACAGTTTAGCATCATAAAGTTCATACATGAAAGAACTACAGCTAATATCATCATCAATTGGGATATATGTATCCTCCCATGATCAGGAACAAGACCAGGTTGTCCATTCCCACCATTATTATTTAACACAGTCCTGGAAGTTTTAGCCTCAGCAGTCAGACAACAAAAAGAAACACTGCATCAAAAACTAATGATGTATTTTATGGTGACTAACATAACAAAATTAAAATTGAAACAAACAAACAAACAAACAAGTAAGAAATAAAAGGCATCCACATTGGCAAAGACGAAGTCAATCTTTTACTATTTGTACATGATATGATACTTTATGTAGAAAATCCAAAAGACTCCACCAAAAAATGGCTAGAACTAATACATGAATTAAGCAAAGTGGCAGGATATAAAATAAACATACAGAAATATGTTGCATTTGTATACAACAATTATAAAGCAGCAGCGATAAAAATCAAGGAATTGGTCCAATTTTCAATTACACCCAAAACAATGATACCTAGGAATAAACATAACTAAAGAGGTAACAGATCTGTACTCTGAAAACTATACAACACTCATGAAAGGAATTGGAGAGAACACAAAGAAATGGAAATGCATTCCATGCACATGGATTGGAAGAACACACATTGCTAAAATGTCTATACTACCCAAAGCAATCCACACATTTAAAGCAATCCCTATCAAAATACCACCAGATTTTTTCACAGATCTAGAACAAACAATCCTAACATTTGTGTTGAACCACAAAAGATCACAAATAGCCAAAGCAACCCTGAAAAAGAAAAACATAGAGCTTCCCTATGACCCTGCAATTGCACTACTGGGTATTTACCCCCAAAATACAGATGTAGTGAAAAGAAGAGCCATCTGTGCCCCAATATTCATAGCAGCAATGGCCACAGTCGCCAAACTGTGGAAAGAACCGAGATGCCCTTCAAGGGATGAATGGATAAAGAAGATATGGTCCATATATTATACTATGAAGTATTATGCCTCCATCAGAAAGAATGAATACCCAACTTTTGTATCAACATTATGCTGAGTGAAATAAGTCAAGCAGAGAGAGTCAATTATCATATGGTTTCACTGATTTGTGGAGCATAAGGAATAACACGGAGGACATGGGGAAATGAAAAGGAGAAGGGAGGAAATTTCCAAAGGAAATTGGAGGGGGAGATGAGCCATGAGAGACTATGGACTCTGAAAAACAATCTGAGGGTTTTGGAGGGGTGGGGGGTGGTAGGTTGGGTGATCCTGGTGGTGGGTATTATGGAAGGCACGCATTGCATGTGGCACTGGGTGTGTGCATAGACAATGAATTCTGTTACACTGAAAAGAAATTTAAAAAATAATAAAAAAAGAAAAACAGAATTAGAGGCATCATGATTCTGGATTTCAAGCTATATTACAAAGTTGTAGTCATCACAGTATGGTACTGGCACAAAAACAGACATGTAGATAAACAGTACAGAACAGAAAACACAGATGGACCCACAACCACATGGTCAAGTGAACTTTGACAAAGCAGAAATAATATCCAATGGAAAAAAAGACAGTTTCTTCAACAAATGGTGTTGGAAAAACTGGACAGCAACATGTAGAAGAATGAAAATGGGCCATTTTCTTATACCACACACAAAGATTAAGACCTAAATGTGAGGAAGGAAATAATCAAAATTCTAGAGGAAAACATAGACAGCAACCTCTTCAAACTTGGCTAAACCAACTTCTTTTTTAAAAAATTTTTATTTTAAAATTTCTTTTTAAATTTTTTAAAATTTCTTTTCTTTAATTTAAATTTAATTTCTTTTCAGTGTTCCAGAATTCATTGTTTATGCACCACACCCAGTGCTCCATGCAATACATGCCCCCCATAAAGCAACTTCTTACTAGATATATCTCCTAAGGCAAGGAAAACAAAAGCAAAAATGAACTGTTGGGACTTGAACAGTAGTAGTAGGATAAAAAGTAGTAGGATAAAAAGCTTCTTCACAATGAGGAAAACAATCAACATAACTAAAAGGCAGCCTACGGAGAGGGAGAAGATATTTGCAAATGACATATGTGATTTAGGGTTAGTACCCAAAATCTATAAAGAACTTATCAAACTCAACATCCAAAAAACAAATAACCCAGTTAAGAAACAGGGTAGAAGACATGAATAGACACTTTTCCATAGAAGACATGCAGATGGTTAACAGACACATGAAAAGTGCTTAACATCAGTCATTATCAGGAAAATACAAATCAAAACCATGAGCTACCACCTCACACCTGTCGAATGGCTAAAATTTACAACACAGAAAACCACAGGTGTTAGTAAAAATGTGGAAAACTGACAACCTTCTTGCACTGTTGGTGGAGATAAAACTTGTGCAGCCACTCTGGATAACAATATAGAGGTTCCTCAGAAAACTAAAAATAGAACTACCCTATGGCCCAGCAATTTCACTAGTAGGTTTTTACACAAAGGATAAAAAATGCAGATTTGAAGGGGTACACACACACACACACACATACAAAGACACACCCCGATGTTTATAGCAGCAGTATCCACAGTAGCCAAATTATGGAAAGAGCCAAAATGTTCATCAACTAATGAATGAATAAAGATGTGCATCTTTATCCATTATATAAAGATATTGGATATTGTATATACAATATCTACAATGGAATATTACTCAGCCATCAAAAAGAATGAAATCTTGACTTTTTAAATGATATGGATGGAGCTAGAATGTATTATACCAAGTGAAATAACTCCATCAGTGAAAGATAAATACCATATGATTTCACCCATATATGGAATTTATGGGACAAAAGAGATAAACACTTGGGAAGGTGGGGGTAAGGAGAGAGGGAAACAAACCATAAGAGACTCTTAATGATAGAGAACAAACTGAGGGTTGATGGAGGGAGGTGGGTGAAGGATGGGCTAAATGGGCGATGGGTATTTAGGAGAGCACTTGTGATGAGCACTGGGTGTTGTATGTAAGCGATGAGTCACTGAATTCTATACCTGAAATCAGTGTTGCATTCTGTGTTAACTAACTAAAATTTAAACAAAAATTTTAAAAAATACAGTGTTTCTTCAGAGAAAAGGAGAGTAAATTGAAAAGTTCACCTACAGGGACACGTAGCTTGCTCAGTATGTTAAGTGCCCGACTTGATTTTGCCTGAGGTCATGATCTCAGAGTCATGAGATTGAGCCCTGCATTGGGCTCTGTGTTGGGTGTGAAATGTGCTTAAGATTCTCTCTTCCCCTCTTCCTCTGTCCCTCCCTAACCATCACCCCCCATTCACTCACTCTCTCCAAAAGTGTACAGAATGAGAGAAAATAGTTGCCAACCATATGTCTGATCATTGATTAATATCCAAAATACATAAGGAACTCATATAACTCAATAGCAATCATCATCATCATCATCATCATCCAATTAAAAATGGCCAAATGACCTACCTTTTCCAAAGTAGATATAGAATGGCCAAAGGGTACTTGAGAAAGTTCTCTGTATCACTAATTATCAAGAAAATGCAAATCAAAATCACAATGTATGGAATTGTTGAATTGATGTGTACAATTGAAACTAAGATAACATTGTATATTAATTATACTTTAAATTACATATGAATAAACACAAGGAGATATCACCACCATGGAAAACAGTATGACTGTTCCTCAAAAAATTAAAAATAGAGCCTGGTGGTGGGTATTATGGAGGGCACGCATTGCATGGATCACTGGGTGTGGTGTAAAACTATGAATTCTGTTACGCTGAAAAGAAAAAATTAAATTAAAAAAAAGAAAGATTTTACAAAAAAAAATAGACTTCCATATGAGCCAGCAATCTCACTATATCTGATAAAGTAAAATCAGTATCTCAAAAAGGTGTCTGCACTCTCAGGTTCTTTGTACATGTATTTACAACAGACAAGATATGGAAACCACCTAAGTGTCCATTGTCCAATGATGGATAAATTTATTTAAAAATATATATTCACCTTTTTGGTGGGGTCTTTACCTGGTTTGGGGATCAGGGTAATGTTGGCTTCATAAAAAGAGTCTGGAAGTTTTCCTTCTGTTTCTATTTTTTGAAACAGCTTCAGGAAGTAGATATTATTTCTTCTTCAAATGTTTGATAGAATTCTCCAGGGAATCCGTCAAGTTTTGGGCTCTTGTTTTTTGGGAGGTTTTTGATCACTGATTCAATCTCGTTACTAGACATTGGTCTATTCAAGTAGTCAGTTTCTTCCTGATTCAGTTTTGGAGTTTATAGGTTTCCAGGAATGCATCCATTTTGTCTATGTTGCTTAACTTATTGGCATATAACTGTTGATAAAAATTTCTGATGATTGTTTCTATTTCCTTGGTGTTAGTTGTGATCTCTCCCTTTTCATTCAAAATTTTATTAATTTGGGTCCTCTCTCTTTTCTTTTGGATTAGTTTGGCCAATGGTTTATCGATCTTATTGATTCTTTCAAAAAATCAGCTTAGTTTTGTTGATGCATTCTACTGTATCTCTAGTTTCTATCTCATTGATCATTGATCTAATCTTGATTATTTCCCTTCTTATGTGTGGAGCTGGATTAATTTACTGTTGATTCTCCAGTTCTTTAAGGTGTAAAGAGAGCTGGTGTATTCTGGATTTTTAATTTTTTTTTGAGAAAGGCTTGGATGGCTATGTATTTCCCATTATGACTGCCTTTACACTGTGCACAAAGATAAACTCGAAATGGATAAAAGACCTCAACCTGAGGCTGGAATCCATCAGAATCCTAGAGGAGAACATAGGCAGTACCCCTTCGACATTGGCCACAGCAGCTTCTTTCAAGATATGTCTCCAAAGGCAAAGGAAACAAAAGTGAAAATGAATTTTTGGAATTTCATCAAGATCAAAAGCTTCTGCACAGCAAAGGAAAGAGTCAACAAAACAAAGAGGCAACCCACGGAATGGGAGAAGGTATTCACAAATGACAGTACAAAGGGCTGATATCCAAATCAATAAGGAACTCCTCAAACTCAACATACACAAAACAGATAATCACGTCAAAAAATGGGCAGAAGACATTAACAGACACGTCTCCAAAGAAGACATACAAATGGTTAGCAGACACATGAAAAATTATTTGTCATCATTAGCCATCCGGGAGATTCAATTCAAAACCACATTCCATTTACTATAGCACCAAGAACCATAAGATACCTGGGAATAAACCTAACCAAAGAGGTAAAGGATCTGTACTCGAGGAACTACAGAACACTCATGAAAGAAATTAAGAGGACACAAAAAGATGGAAGACCATTCCATGCTCTTGGATCGGAAGAATAAACATTGTTAAATGTCTATACTACCTAGAGAAATCTATACTTTTAATGCCGTTCCGATCAAAATTCCAACAGTATTTTTCAGAGAGCTGGAGCAAACAATCCTAAAATTTGTATGGAATCAGAAGAGACACCGAATTGCTAAGGAAATGTTGAAAAAAAAATAAAACTGGTGGCATCATGTTACCTGATATCAAGCTTTACTACAAAGCTGTGATCACCAAGACAGCATGGTACTGGCATAAAAACACATAGACCAATGGAACAGAATAGAGAGCCCAGATATGGACCCTCAACTCTATGGTCAAATAATTTTCGACAAAGCAGGAAAAATATTCAGTGGAAAAAAGACAGTCTCTTCAATAAATGGTGCTGGGGAAATTGGACAGCTATATGTAGAAGAATGAAACTCGACCATTCTCTTACACCATACACAAAGATAAACTCGAAATAGATAAAAGACCTCAATGTGAGACAGGAATCCATCAGAAACCTAGAGGAGAACATAGGCAGTAACCTCTTCGATATCAGACACAGCAACTTCTTTCAAGATATGTCTCCAAAGGCAAAGGAAACAAAAGCAAAAATGAACTTTTGGGATTTCATCAAGATCAAAAGCTTCTGCACAGCAAAGGAACCAGTCAACAAAACAAAGAGGAAACCCGCAGAATGGGAGAAGATATTTGCAAATGACAGTACAGACAAAAGGTTGATATCCAGGATCTATAAAGAACTTCTCAAACTCAACACACACAAAACAGATAATCATATCAAAAAATGGGCAGAAGATATGAACAGACACTTCTCCAATGAAGACATACAAAGGGCTATGAGACACATGAAAAAATGTTCATCATCACTAGCCATCAGGGAGATTAAAATGAAAACCACATTGAGATACCACCTCACACCGGTTAGAATGGCCAAAATTAGCAAGACAGGAAACTACATGTGTTGGAGAGGATGTGGAGAAAGGGGAGCCCTCTTACACTGTTGGTGGGAATGCAAGTTGGTGCAGCCACTCTGGAGAACAGTGTGGAGATTCCTCAAGAAGTTAAAAATAGAGCTTCCCTATGATCCTGCAATTGCGCTACTGGGTATTTACCCCAAAGATACAGATGTGGTGAAAAGAAGGGCCATCTGTACCCCAATGTTTATAGCAGCAATGGCCACGGTCGC
>PISX010036714.1:0-11684 GCA_004024625.1 Mellivora capensis | reverse complement strand
GTTCCATTGGTCTATGTGTCTGTTTTGATGCCAGTGCCATGCTGTCTTGGTGATCACAGCTTTGTAGTAAAGCTTGAAATCAGGTAATGAGATGCCACCAGTTTTATTTTTGTTTTTCAACATTTCCTTAGCGATTCGGGGTCTCTTCTGATTCCATACAAATTTTAGGATTATTTGCTCCAGCTCTTTGAAAAATACCGGTGGAATTTTGATCAGAATGGCATTAAAAGTGTAGATTGCTCTAGGTAGTATAGACATTTTAACAATGTTTATTCTTCCGATCCAAGAACATGGAATGGTCTTCCATCTTTTTATGTCTTCTTCAATTTCTTTCATGAGTGTTCTGTAGTTCCTCGAGTACAGATCATTTATCTCTTTGGTTAGGTTTATTCCGAGGTATCTTATGGTTCTTGGTGCTATAGTAAATGGAATCGTTTCTCTAATTTCCCTTTCTGTATTTTCATTGTTAGTGTATAAGAAAGCCACTGATTTCTGTACATTGACTTTGTATCCTTTCACGTTACTGAATTGCTGTATGAGTTCTAGTAGTTTGGTAGTGGAGTCTTTTGGGTTTTCCATATAAAGTATCATGTCATCTGTGAAGAGAGAGAGTTTGACTTCTTCCTTGCCAATTTGGATACCTTTTATTTCTCTTTGTTGTCTGATTGCTGTTGCTAGTACTTCTAATACTGTGTTGAACGAGAGTGGGCATCCTTGTCGTGTTCCTGATCTCAATGGGAAGGCTGTGAGCTTCTTCCCATTGAGGATGAGTTCAGGGATAGATAAATATGGGGTTATTGCCAAATCCACATAAAATCTCAATCTATAGATCTCCACATGATTGTTGACTCTATAAAGAAAGACTTGGGAAGACACACACTTAGAGGGATAGGAAATTATACCATGAGCTAAAATAATGTCATTGAGCCAGTGTTTAAATTTAAAGAAGTCAAAAGAAACTGAGAAAGCAAATAATATATAGCTTCATATCATTATGCAGAAGGTTTCCTGGGTACGCTCTTAGAGGATTTAAAAGAAATGCATGGCACAGGAACAGTTGTCTAGAGATGATGCAGTTAGTGGTGGCACTGGGAAGTCAAACAAAGGGAATCAGGTATTGCTTCACCTGGCTAGAGACACCATAGGGAAACAAATCTCTCAACTTTCTGTTGCTGTAATAAGCTACAGAGAGTTCCTGAAAACCATTTTTAGTTCCAAAAGAAGAGCTTCTAGGTTCTGCCACCAGATAACTACATAGCCATTGCCAGCAATCAGCTACAAGAATCCATAGCTGTCAAGACGCATTGTTATTAAGGAAAATATTATGGAAGTTGTAATTAACATCCAAAAAGCACTTGCAGTATAATATCAAGTGAAAATGAAGGATGTAAATCCTTCTATATAATACAATATCAAGAAATATGTATTTTTTATATGTCCATATATAGAACATAAAAGGAATACGTATTTTCTTCAACGAACATGATTTAAATCTATAATCATGAGAAAGTGTTTTCTGTAATTCAGTCTGATTACTATTAACTTTTATGTAGTACACACTCTGTTTTTGACTTAAGTCCATCTCTATGTCCATCTGAAAGAGTTTTACAGTTTGGAGACTTTTTTTTTCTTTGCACCAAAGTGGATTTACTAAAATATTAACATCAGAGTGAGTGAGGAGTGAATGATAATATCAAAGTCCTGTATTCTTTACTTTTGTAACCCATCAAAGGGTATAATGGGGGAAAGGAAGCATAAGTACTTCAAAGGTATTTTAAGAGTAGCTTAAAATACTCGTTATAGCAATAAGAGTTACTATGATTTGGGTCCCATTCTCATGAGAGCTAAAAAAAATTTATGGGGTTCATCACCATGTGCCTCCTTTGGGTGGAGGCTGGTTACAGAGACATCCACTGGAGCTGCTTAGGATTGTGTGAAATGAGAAAATACTGTGAGGGGAATTAGTGATTGTGCATACGGGGTGTCAGATTGACTTTCCTTCTAAGAAGCTTTCCTTCTGGAAGAAGTAAGGGAAGACTCTGTAGGATCAAAGTCAAGTGATAAATAGGTAGAATGAGAGTTGCTAGAAACCTTTTAAGGATTATGAATTTGATTTTTTTTTTTTTAAGATTACTGACTCTTCTGTCCTTTAGAAGTGTTACCAGCCAAAACGGATGAGGCACTGCATGGCTTTTTTTTTTTCTTTTTTTTCTGTACAGAACTCACATTCAGTTTCTTGCTAGTACTGATAGATACTGTTTGCTGTTTTAATAAAGAGTTCACCCCTCACAGTTTATATCCTCAAATGAAGTTGATGTGTGTATGCTGACCACCAAAAAGCTTAGTCACAAATTGTGAGAGTAGGAAGGGTGTGGTCTAGACAATGTCAGTGATGGTAGCCAGGTGAAAGAGAAGTTGACTGTGTAATCTATCCTTTTAGAAAGCTAAGGAGCACTACCTGTCCAGAAGTGTCCGGTTAACTCTCCACAGGTATGAAACGGGGTGTCTTTTCATAGATTATTAGGACAGATTTGAGTGCCCACAAAAATCTGCATTAGGCATTATGATCTGTCAGTTGGTCAGTTTTAATCTAATAGTCACCATAAAGAAATACTGAATAAAATGAGAATGAAGAAAGTCAGCCATCAATACTAGCTTCCACATTTATTAATACTGTAGTTTTTAGATTGAAATAGTTAACTAACAGCCCATAAGTCATGAAATAAATTGAAATATTATGTGACAGATTGTTAATGCAAATCATCTAAGATAATATGTTCACTCAAATTAACATGGCAATCAATAAGATAACAGATATTGCAATCCAGTAAATACTGTATACACTCAGTAATTTATACATTTAAAAACATTTATTGAACTCCTACGTGTTAACTTCCATGCAACCAGTTTACCTTTCATCTTGACCATAGGCTTTTTGCTGAAGCATTTGGCATATAATCAAGAGGCCTTATTGGCTTAAGTACTCATTAGCAAGACTGAGGCATTTCCTTAATTTAAAAAAAAGGAAGTTCATTCTATGAATCTACATGTGGAAAGTCTGTGCCCATCATATTTGTGTCTATTATACATGAACACACAAATATGAGTGCTTTCATCAACAAACTGACAAATGCTAGAGAAATGAAAACAACAACTTTGACAGTAACAGGGAGACTGCATTTTCATTATTCAAAGAGTATGCTAGTGTCATGATTTGAGAAGTAAGAGGGAGGTACAATCACAATAAAAAACATTTAGCCGCTTTCTCATGCTTTGTCTAAGGGAATTGAGATGAATTTGTTTTGAATTTGCTTTGAATTGATTTATCTCTCAATTCAAGATAGAAACATCATTTGTCATCCTGTTAGAATTACTACTAATTTTAATTTTAAGTTGCTGACTAGCTGATTTTAACTCTCTGAGATAAACCCACTAAGTTCTATATTTAAATATCATTTCTACCATAAACGTCATTGAGCATTGAAAGCTTGATCCAGCTCTCTAATCCTATCCAGTTCTGTTCTTATGTTAAAGAGCTTTTAAATTCTTTGCATTCATGCCATGTTTTTGACATTTATATCTGGTACAATAGATGAGCTTAAAATAAAACAAGTGTAACTTACATGTGGGGTACACAACCTCTTTCTGGGGAGGTTCTTATCTTTTCCAAAACCACAGAATTTATTGCCTATATTTTTTCTTTAAGAGAAAACTTGACCTTGTTTCATGCCACATATTCTTGACACTTCAGCTGTAATGCATGGGTTTCTTTTCTTTCTAATAACTGCTTTCTTTAAAAAATTAGGAGAAGAAACTTCCCCTATGGTCATCTAATTTTTATCATTTTCTGTTATTTTTTGTTATTGTCAGAAAATATGTTCTCCAGGCCATTTCAAAAATTATGTTCCTGGGCGCCTGGGTGGCTCAGTGGGTTAAAGCCTCTGCCTTCGGCTAAGGTCACGATCCCATGGTCCAGGATCAAGCCCCGCATGGGGCTCTCTGCTCAGCAGGGAGCCTGCTTCCTCCTCTCTCTCTCTCTGTGCCTGCTTCTCTGTCTACTTGTGATCTCTGTCTGTCAAATAAATAAATAAAATCTTTAAAAAAATTATATTCCTGTAGAAGGAGTTTTACTTGATATAGCCATGCTATAATTGTGTGCGTTCTCTGTAAAGTTGAAAGGAGAAAAAAAAAATATAGATTAACAAGACTAAAAATAAAAAAAATTAAGCTTTATTTCAAGAGTAAAACAGTTGACATGTTGAATTCTTACTTTAAATAGGTCATTACTTAAATTCATACAAGATGAAACTGAAGCTTATAGAAATAAGTGACTGCTCCAGGTCATCCAGGAATTAGGTGATGGAGTTAGGAGTTGAATATATGTGTGCTTACAGACCTTGATATCATATCACTATACTCTATTATTTTCAAGTGTTGCTTTAAATACTGACATTCCTGTCAATATGAAGCACAAGTGCTAGATAAATGAAGTGTTTTAAAAACTAAAGATAGCATTCACATGAATTCAGAAGTTGTTTAATAGCAAGTAAATAACCTCATACCATTCTGCTCTACTCAACCATTTTATCAAAGTTCTGAGAAAAGTTTGTGTTATTATGTGTTGATTTTTTTAAAGTAAATATATGGTTGATGACTTTGTAGTTTTTCTGTGGGGGATGTGTGTAAAGAATAAGTTTCCTGGTTATATAAAAAGATTTTCAGTTTGTAATATTTCTAAAATTCCCTGAGATAGTAAGCCATTTATTTTTCGTTATTGATGTTATTTACATTTTGAATATTAAACATTTCCTGGTGTTTGAGTGCACATGCCTAATACTGAGGTATATTGGGGGAAAAAAAACCAGTTACAAAACGTGAAATATAAGAATTCATTATATAATATTCTAAATGAGATGTAAAAAAGGTATTCTGTATACTAAAGTAATAGGGCATCAGTAGAACTATATAAATTCTATTTACTGTTCGGTCATATTTTTAAGCCAGAATAAGAGTAATGTGGACATAACCAACAATCTCCTTAAAGAAATACCAGCTTTCCAGTTAAGATCTCAAAGCTGTTTATTATGGATTGAATTGTGTCCCCCCAAAATTCATATGTTGAAGGTCCTAACTCTCAATACCTCAGAATGTAGTCTTGTTTGGAAATAGGGTCTTTCTAGAGGTATTCAAGTTAGAATTAAGTCCTTAGGGTGGGCCTTATTCTGATATGGCTAGTGTCTTTATAGAAAGGAGAAATTTGGAGATAGACACACAAACACAGGGCATAGTGTGTGAACATGAAAATGGCCATCTACAAGCCTATGAGAATGGCCTGGAACAGATCCTTCCCTTGTGGCTCTCGGAAAGGCCAACTCTATCAAAACTTGTTTCAAACCTCCAGAACTGTGAGACATTAAATTTCTATTGTTTAAGCCACCTAATTTTTGGTATTTTCTTATGTCAGCCCAAATAATTTAAAACACCCATATTATTTATTGGTACAATGACCTGTCATTATTTATGTTACAAGATAGTTACTTTTTCTCTAAAGTATTTTGTGAGATGACATTGTGGTTACTATTGTAAAATGGAAAAAAGACAAAAAGTGTATCTAAATCAGTGAACACTGTAGAGTTCTTACATTCATTTTTATTCACATTCCTCACTTCTTGTATTACAGAATAGTAGTTGATATGTTTTTGTCACAAATTATGCCTGGTTTAAAACGAAATAATGTGGAGCATCTGGGTGGCTCAGTTGGTTAAGTTTCTGACTTGGGCTCAGATTATGGTCTCAGGTTCATGGAATGAGCCCCACTCTGGCTCCCTGCCCAGCAGGGTGTCTGTTTGTCCCTCTTCCTTTCCCTCTCTCCCCATGCTCTCTTTATTTCTCTCTCAAATAAATAATTTTTAAAAAAGGAAAATAATTTGTTTGTATATGCATAAATTTGCACTTCTTCTTTGTTTTTATGTATTAAGATAATTCTAATAATTGCTTTGTTCATAATACTGCCTAACTGTAAAACATTAAATGGTTTCTCTTTTTAACCAATAATAAACTAAAGTCAATATAATCTTGATCATTTGAATGTTCTCTGAAATGAGTTGCTTTCATTTTCTATTTTAACTCAGTTGAAATAACCAAAGTGGGATTAAGAAAATACGGATTTTATTTTAATTGTTTGCTTTTTCCCTCTATCTCTTATATTTAAATATAGGAACAATAGGAACAGAATAACTCATCAGGGGAATGAATTTAAAAACTGTTTTTACTCTCACTTATAGTTCTGAAAATATATATTATTATGGGGAATTACACTTTATTGCACTTTCAAACTGAAAACTAATTGTAACCACAGAGACTTTGGTGGTTATTTAGAAATAGTCTTTTAAAATGTACTTCCGTGGGGCACCTGGGTGGCTCAGTGGGTTAAAGCCTCTGCCTTTGGCTCAGGTCATGATCCCAGGGTCCTAGGATCGAGCCCTGCATTGGGCTCTCTGCACCGTGGGGAGCCTGCTTTCTCCTCTCTCTTTCTGCCTGCCTCTCTGCCTACTTGTGATCTCTGCCTGTCAAATAAATAAATAAAAGCTTAAAAAAATAAAATGTACTTCCGTAAATATTATAAATATAACGTGTAGACTTTCTCATTGAAAAGGCCTAGAGAAAGAAGTTGTTAGATATGCATTTAAATTTCATTATTATCAAATGCTTCAGAATATATACATACACTATTAAATGATATAAAAATATTCAGAAAATATGAACTTGAACATATAAATGCACTTGAACTATCATCTATTCCCATCCTGACAAAAGGCACTCAGCAAATGGCAAAAAGACATTCAGTTTTTATTAGGTAAAGTTTGCTCTGCAGCATTATCTTCTGAATTTTCTGAATTTAATATCTTTTTCTGAGTGATAGCTTTCCTTTGTCATCCAAGTACAAAAAGCCTGTGGTAGTTGTCATGATGTTTGATTTACTGTCCATAGTATCTTCATGTATAGTTTTAATTAAACCTGGAAAGGTTCACTTCTACAACTGCCAGTGGCTCAGCATTTTCTGACTGCAATCTTGGTTTCCAGCCTATAATAGTGTCTCTTGCTGTGTTAAACAGCTATTCAGTATGTATAGTTGTTGGGCCTGACCTTTTCATCTTCTAGTGTTCAGATTAACAGAACATAGAGTGTCTGAGAGGTCTCAGTGATGAAATCTTTGTGCTTAATTCTTAATTCAGAATATAGTGGTAATAATAGCTCTTAGCTTAAGCATAATCTATTTTAAAAGTTCTATAATTGCTAAATTATAATAATCATAATCATGTGAGATGACTAGAAGGGAAGAGATCTGGAAATATACTTTTCTGTTTTAAAAGGATTTTTATTTCATTCATTTCAGAGTATGCCTGCTGCTTGAAGCAATATACAGCTAGTATTTCAATTACACAATTTTTAAGATGCTATCACTGCAATCACTTACTTGGAAATAATTAAGACCTTCCCATTCCATCACATTCTTCAGTATAATAGTGTATATACCAATCTTTTAGATCTACTGACAATCAGTAGCAGGATAGGAGGAAATTATTTGAAATTGGTTAATTGGCTTAACAAAAGAGATGGAAAGGAGAAATATTTCTTTCTATTCATGAAACATATATATGAATTATTATGTGCATTTAATATACTTTATGCTTGGTTTGGGTATCATCTCCCCTTCTACACAAATGGCACTTTCATGACTTCATCACATTAAATAACCTTGTTTGTGGTCTAACTTACTAAGTGCAGCTTTTAGCCCTGGAGTACTTGACCCTCTGTTTCCTTCATCTGCCCCTAGAAGAACCAGAGTCTGAATGTTTCATCACTTTAACCCTTTGTATCACTCTGGAGAATGTACTCAAAAGTTTGAAGTCATATGTTTATCTTAAAAGCTTTGAAAGGATTTTGAAGGTTAGTCTTTAAAATTTAGTCTTCAAGAAATTCCTAAGTATAATTTCATCCTCAGTACAATTTCATAGAGCAGCAAATTTTGAGCAGATTGGAGTCCGAATACCATAATAATGTAGTTTGAGGAAGAGTGATGTCAGATATGTGTTAGTGAGTTTCCCTTAATATTATGAGCTGATTAAATTAGTATATGTAAATAAGTATTGATAAGCAATGAGTATAATTAAAAAATATAAAGCAATAAGTAAACTTCACATTTTACAATGGTGATACTTGCAACAGGTGCTCCTGAAAAATCATAGATTTTTGAAACTGAAATAGACTTTAGAGATCATTTTAATCCCTGTATTTTCTAGATGATTAAACTGAAGCTGAGTTGTTAGGAGAATTGCCAGTGATCACAAAGATAGATAGTAACAGAACCAAGAATGTCACCCATTGTTTTGTTTCTCAGGTTTTTTTTCTACTCAGAAAGATATAGTTTAGAATATCATGTCTACCATACAGTGTTTTAGAGACCTTGCCTAAACCATACAGAACAGAGGTTTCCTCATCTGTAAAGGATAGAAAAGTATGAGAAGGGTTGATAACTATTTTTAAGTGCATGGTCACATGGTGTATATACTGAAGACTGATACCTATTATTACTATTGAAGATTATATAACTTTGACAAGTTTTCTTATCTGTATATAATTAAAGAAAAAAGAATGAACTAAGGACTTCTTGGACTTTCTCTGGATGAAGAGAATACATTTTATATGGGGTTACTTCTTACTGTAGAGTCTAGGGCTTTCAGGGGCCCTAAGTATTTGATTATTTAAAGGAAAAATTTTAATTCAACTTTCCTGCAGTCTTTGGTATTAGCTTGATGTAGAAAACCTGCAAAAATATTTCTTTTCTTTATTAGAGGAGCTTTAATGAGTAGGGGAAGTAAAGATTTGAGACTAGAATTTAACTTCTGGTAAAAAAGCAAAGAAGTAAATAGCTCTCTTAGCAAAAGACGACAGGATTTGGAGGCACAAGACATTGTCTCAAGTGAAGGAGAAAGATTCAAGGAGAGGAAATACAACCAACAAGAAAATTCTGATTGGGTAATGGCTCAATAATTATAAGAACACATCTACCTAATATTAGATTTATCCTACTGAGGGATATCCAATACTGCACTAGAAAGTAGAATTTGATGTTGCTTTGATCTTTTCTTTAACCAAAAATTATCATTAAAACTTTAGCTGCCCAGGAGTACCTGGATGACTCTGTTAGTTGGTTGTCTGTCTTCAGCTACAGGTCATGATCCTGGAGTCCAGGATCAAGGCCCAATATGGCCCACACTGGGGGGAGAGGAAAAAAAAATTCCCTGTGCAGTGGGGAGTCTGCTTCTCCATCTCCCTCTGACCCTCCGCCTTGTGCCTGCTGTCTCTCTCACTTGCACACACTCTTTCTCTCTCTCTCTCAAATAAGTGAATAAAATCTTAAAAAAGGAACTTCAGGGGACAAGATGGCGGGGAACTAGGAGGAGGCGCTGTTTCAACCTGTACCCTAAAGTGAGCTGATTACCTACCAAGGAACTCCGATCACCCATGAAGTCAGCCTGAGATCAGAATTCTGCACGTCTGGATCTCTACAGGGGCAGAAGACGCCAGTGGGCAGGTAAAGCAGAGTGGGAACATCGGACTGCTATCCGAAGATAAACAAAAGTGGGGGGAGCCACCAGCAGCGACCCACTGGAAAGTAATACCGCAATACGAGAGTCTCCTGCATCTGGGGACCAGTATTAACTTGAAGTCTCATAGAAAGCACTCAAAAAGAGCAAAGGATTGCGGGGTGAAATTGTGGGAATTGGAACGGTTAGGGACAGGGGCTTAAGTCCCCCACGGAGGACAGACACCCCTGGCGCTGAGCCAGAGAGAGTGCAGCAGAGAAACCAGGTCCCTGAGCCCTCCCTGAGCCAAGAGGAGAACTCCTAAGGGCGCTTGGTGTGCAGGAGGGACTGGGACCCTCGCGCGGCAGAAACAGCGTTTTTTCAGCCCCCATGCATGCGCCAAGCTATCAGAGCCTGAGACGCACCCCACACCCTCCCCTGAGAGAGGTGCGCGGAAGCACCAGCCCGGCGCTCCCGGACCCTGAAAGTCTGAGCGCTCCCAGCCGGGGCCAGCGGGAAAATCTCAGTGCGTGATCGCTGCTTGGAACCTCTCTGGCAGTCCGGAGCTGCCCAGACAGCCACCACTGTTGTGGTTTTGGGTACAAGCAGGAGTTCCTGTGTCCCCAGAGGCCGCGGCTGGGAACCTGCTCTGCCAGCGGGGGGAGCTTGTGTGCTCTGCAGCACCCAGAGGGGAACGGACTGGGGTTTCTCTCTGGGAGGGAGGTCTGGGTGCAGTTTGCTTTCCTCTAAACCTCCAAGAACCATCGGGAGCTGCCAAGGGGAGAGAAAACAAATGAACCGACATAAAAACCTCCAGAGAACAAAAGCCTAAAGGCCCGGTTTCCTCAGAGCCCACCCCCTGGAGGGGGGCGGGAGGACTTAACTCAGGAAACACTGCCTGAAAACCCATGCAGCAGGCCCCTCCCACAGAAAGCCAACCGGGGGAAAAAAATGACAAGACAACAATCACTACTACTTCATATATACAACTTTTAATTTTTAATTTGTTCCCACTATTCTGGTTCATTTTAAATTTTTTTTTAATTTTTCAAAATTTTTTATATAGATATATTTTATAGCCTATTTACCATCACAGTGAGATGTCCAGTACATCAAATTCCATAATAACCTTTCAACCTGAACTTTTTGATACATATACCCATGTTTTTCTTTAGCTTTTCTATTTTTTAAATTTTTTTAAATTTTACTTTAGTTTAGTTTAGATCATTATTTTCTTTATTTTTATTTGTTAATATTCATATAGAGTTAAACTTCAAGGTAATCCCTTTTCCCCAATCAATGCTACCCCTATAGGTAAACCAATTTTTAATCCCCCGTTATCTTAGGAAAATTGTGTTCTTTAAAAAGATATCAAGATACATCCAGGAAGAATAAAAATAACCTTCCTCGCCCACACTGAGAATTTATAACCACTCTCCCATCTTTTTCTTCCGCCAGTATTTCTGTGTATTTGTGTTTGTCCAGGTTGTATATAAAACTTATACTTGGGGTTCTTTTTGATGAGGTTCTTTTGTTTGTTTGTTTGTTTTGCTTCTATATATATATATATATATATATATATATATATGTATATATTTTTTCTTCTCTTGTCATATACATTTATCAGTCTTTTTGTTTGTCTGTTTTTGTTTGTATACTTCACAAACCTTACCTTGGGGCCCATTGGGGCTGAGCCTTCTCTTATCCTTCTTTCTTTTTCCTGTCTCTCTCTCTCTCTCTCT
This sequence comes from Mellivora capensis, assembly GCA_004024625.1. Lineage (NCBI taxonomy): Eukaryota > Metazoa > Chordata > Mammalia > Carnivora > Mustelidae > Mellivora > Mellivora capensis. The sequence goes on along the minus strand of PISX010036714.1, from coordinate 352 downwards.
TTTTTCTTCTTTCTTTCTTTTTTTCTTTCGTTTGGGTGGGGACTCTTGATTATTCGGAAGTGTTCCAGGGTGCACCTTGACTACACCAAGGTCGATACATCCAGCTACATCCATTCAGCCATCTCTCACCAAAATAACTAGGAGGAGGAATGCCCAGCAGAAGAAATATTCAGAGGATGGGCCCTCTGCAACAGAACTAATGGCTACTGACATAGACATTATGTCGGAAAGGGAATTCAGGCTAACAATTAACCAGGCAGTAGCTAGGTTGGAGAATGCCATGGATGACCAAATGGAATTGATTAGGGCAGAACTGAAAGCCACCAGGGATGATGTTCACAAGGCTCTCAAT
>PISX010036713.1:0-11695 GCA_004024625.1 Mellivora capensis | reverse complement strand
CCTCCCCTCCAAAACCCTCAGTTTGTTTCTCAGAGTCCACAGTCTCTCATGGTTCATCTCCCCCTCCAATTTCCCCCAACTCCCTTCTCCTCTCCATCTCCCAATGTCCTCCGTGTTATTCCTTATGCTCCACAAGTTATGTGAAACCATATGATAATTGACTCTCTCTGCTTGACTTATTTCACTCAGCATAATCTTTTCCAGTTCTGTTCATGTTGATACAAAAGATAGGTATTCATCCTTTCTGATGGAGGCATAATACTCCACCATATATATATATATATATATATATATATATATATATATATACACACACACACACACACCATATCTTCTTTGTCCTTTCATGTGTTGAAAGGCATCTTGGATCTTTCCACAGTTTGGCAACTGTGGCTATTGCTGCTATGAACATTGGGGTACAGGTGGCCCTTCTTTTCACTACATCTGTATCTTTGGGGTAAATACCCAGTGGTTTGCAGGGTCATACGGAGGCTCTATTTTTAATTTCTTAAGGAATTTCCACACTGTTTTCCAAAGTGGCTGCACCAACTTGCATTCCCACAAATAGTGTAAGAGGGTTCCCCTTTCTCCACATCCTCTCCAACACTTGTTTACTGTCTTGTTAATTTTGGCCATTCTAACTGGTATAATGTGGTATCTCAATGTGGTTTTGATTTGAATCTACCTGATGGCTAATGATGAACATTTTTTCAAGTGTCTGTTAGCCATTTGTATGTCATCTTTGGAGCAGTGTCTGTTCATGTCTTCTGTCCATTTTTTAATATGATTATCTGTTTTGTGTGTGCTGAGTTTGAGGAGTTGTTTTTTGTTTTGTTTTTAAGGTTTTATTTATTTGACAGAGATCACAAGTAGGCTGAGAGGCAGGCAGAGAAAGAGAGAGAGAGAGGGAAGCAGGCTCCCTGCTAATCAGAGAGCCTGATGCAGGGCTCGAATCCAGGACCCTAGGATCATGACCTGAGCCAAAGGCAGAGGCTTTAATCCACTAAGCCACCCAAGCTCCCCAAGGAGTTCTTTATAGATCTTGGATATCAGCCCTTTGTCTGCAGTGTCATTTGCAAATATCTTCCCCCATTCAATGGGTTGCCTCTTTGTTTTGCTGACTGCTTTCTTTGCTGTGCAGAAGCTTTTGATCTTGATGAAGTCCCAAAAGTTCATTTTCACTTTGGAGACATGTTGTGAAAGAACTTGCTGTGGCTGATGTCAAAGAGGTTACTGCCTATGTTCTCCACTAGAATTTTGATAGAATCCTGCCTCACCTTGAGGTCTTTTATCTGTTTTGAGTTTATCTTTGTGTATGGTGTAAGAGAATGGCCAATTTCATTCTTCTGCACATAAATGTCCAATTTTCCCAGCACCATTTATTGAAGAGACTTTTTTCCACTGTATATTTTTTCTGCTTTGTCAAAGATTATTTGACCATAGAGGTGAGGGTCCATATCTGGGCTCTACTCTGTTCCACTGGTCTATGTGTCTGTTTTTGTGCCAGTACCATGCTGTCTTGGTGATCACAGCTTTGTAGTAAAGCTTGAAATCAGGCAATGTGATGCCCCCAGTTTTGTTTTTCTTTTTCAGCATTCCCTTAGCAATGCGGGGTCTCTTCTGGTTCCATACAAATTTTAGGATTGTTTGTTCCAGCTCTTTGAAAAATGCCAGTGGAATTTTGACTGGGGTGGCATTGAAAGTAGAGATTGCTCTAGTCAGTATAGACATTTTGACAATTTTTATTCTTCTTATCCATGAGCATGGAATGTTCTTCCATCTTTTTGTGTCTTCTTCAATTTCTTTCATGAGTGTTCTGTACTTCCTCGAGTACAGATCCTTTACCTCTTTGGTTAGGTTCATCCCCAGGTATCTTATGGTTCTTAGTGCTATAGTATATGGAATTGATTCTCTAATTTCCCTTTCTATATTTTCATTGTTATTGTATAAGAAAGCAACTAATTTCTATGCATTTATTTTGTATCCTGCCACATTACTGAATTGCAGTATGAGTTCCAGTAGTTTGGGGGAAGAGTCTTTTGGGTTTTCCATATAAAGTATCATGTCATGCAACAGCAATCAGGCAACAAAAATAAATAAAAGGTATTGAAATTGGCAGTGAAGAAGTCAAACTTTCTCTATTCACAGATGACATAATACTTTATATGGAAAAATCTACTATACAATTTTATTCACCATTCAAGTGTCATATATATGAGTGTTTCTGAATTCATTTCACTTTCTTTTCTAGTGATGTAACAGACTTTCCTGTGTCAATACTACACATTTCTTCAATTATTATGTCTTCATAAAATCTTGTTTTCTGACAGAGTAAACCCTCCTAACCTGCTTTTCAATAGAGTCTTTGCTCTCTGGAAATTCTAATTATACTCATATGTTAGAGCTATTTATCTCATCTCCTATAACTCTTATGCCCTTTTTTGCTTTTCTTAGTTTTATTCCCCGTATTTATTCCTTTACTTCCCAGTATCCATGCTGGTATATATATTTTCCCTGTTTTCTTCAGTTTAATAATTTTAAGTTTTGTCTAATCTGCTAATACATCTATACATTTAATCGTAAATAGCCATGATTACAGTTTTAATTCTAGACTTTTTTTTTCTTTTTATTATTTTCTCTTTTATACTGAAATCACCAATTTTATTTTCTATCCCCTCATAATCACTCACCCTTATTATTTACAAGTCTAGTTTGGAGTAACATCAGCAACATAGCAATATAAGACATTTAACATTTTAATGCTCTTTATAATCAATGAATTAAATATGTATACACTAATAAGAGAGCCTTTGTGGAAATTTTCAGACTCTGCATCTTGCTCCAACTGACCCAGAAGGAATCTTGCCTACCAGTGCAGCAGGTAGGAAACAGTCAAATCTCCATATGGGCTGTGAAATCAGTGGAGCCAGCACGACAGCTTAGACCTCCTCTGACTGTTATGTAAGAATTGAGTTAGTGCTGAATTGGGCAGGTACTCACTCAGCTCAAGTATAACTCTTAAAAAAGACTCCAACACACCATTAGAGGGGGTTAAAAAAAAAAGAAAAGAAAAAGAAAAACAAGTTTGTAGCTGCAGTGGAGGTGATAAGAGAAACTTTCTCATAGCTGCTTCATCCCCAAAGAGGTATTGACTGGGGCTGACTTATCTTACAGAGATGACTTCTCCCACTAGGCAAGAAAAAGGTGCCTAGAGAGAGCTCAGAGACTCTAGTGGTCCTGACATGGCTGGAAAAACTCGTCTCTCTCCACCAGCACAGAATGGACTGAGGTGGGAGCTCTGTGATTGAAAGAAGGATATAGGGAAAGAAACAGTAAGAATTTCAAATGGACTTGAAGGCACTGTGTTAAGCAGAAAGCTTACCAATGGACCTCTGGGAATCCCACATTTGGGTTTTCTCTACCAGGGCATGGACATCCCCACTTCTCCTCATTCTGCTACCTCCTAATGCATGTCTTCCAGTGCTGGCATAAGAGGATGCTCTGGTAGATAGGGAGCATGCCCAAAAAGACAATGGTAGGAGCACCTGGGTGTCTCAGTCCTTAAGCAGCTGCCTTTGGTTCAGGTCAAGATCCCAGGTCCTGGGATCGAGCCCTACATCTGGCTCCCTATTCAGCAAGAAGCCTGTTTCTTCTTCTCCCACTCCCTCTACTTGTGTTCCCTCTCTCATGTGTCTCTCTCTGTCAAATCAATCAATCAAAAAAAATCTTTAAAAAAAAGGCAATGTTGGGGAGGCAAAGAAGAAACCATAAACTCAAGCTACAGTGCCACTCTTTGTACAAAAAGAGGTTTCTAATAACCAGCCTGGCGTATTGTGAGAAACAAAGATGACATAAAAGGTAAGCTGAGGTGTCTGCTACTTCAAATACAAAAGCAGAAACACATAACTATGGGCAATATAAAAAGCCAAGGAAATAGGTTACCACAAAAAGAAAATAATTTTCCAGAAGCCAAGATCAAAGCCATAAAATATTACATTCTAACTGATAAAGAATTCAAAATACTTATGAAAAAATTCAACAAACTACAGAAGACTCAGAGAATTCAATAAAATCAGGAATAAAGTTAAGAAAAGAGACAGTTCTTTACCAAAGACATTGAAATAAAAATTAAATAAGCTAATTCTGAATCTGGAGAATTCAATAAATGAGATGAAGAATACAATGGAGATCATCTGAAGTAGGGCAGACCAGACAGAAGAAAGAAGAAATGACTGAGAGTCGGAAAGCAGAAATAACAGAAGGGAGGTAGGGAAGAGTGAGAAAAGCCTATGAGAGCTATTTGATACCACCAGAAAGAAGAAAAAAAATATATATATATACATATATTTGAGATTCTAGAAGGAAAAAAAGAAGTAGAAGTGGGGGACAGAGAACTTAACTGAAGAAATAATGACTGAGAACTTCCCAAACATGGGGAAAAATTTGGACATACAGGTCCATGAAGCTAATAAAAAGTCTTATTATTTTAATACAAAAAAACTTTTCCAAGATACTTTATAATTAAATGATCAAAAATAAATGATAAAGAATCTTACAGACAGCCAAGGACAAAAACAGTGTAACCTACAAAGGAAGCCCTCAGCTTCTCTCTCAGCTGATTTCTGCATAGAAATTCTATAGGAAAGGGTATAATGCCATATTCAAAGTGTTGAAAGACAAAAATTTCCAGCCAAGAATACTTTATCTGGCAAGTTCCCTTCAAATGTTAAGGAGAAAGAAAGACTTTCTGAGACCAAAAAAAGCTGAAGGACTTCATCACCACTAGACCTACCTTGCAAGAAATACTGGAGTTCTTCAAGCTGAAATGAAGACACTAAATAACATCATAAAAACATATGAAAATACACAACGTACTCATAAGGGTTAAAAAAAAAAAGACAGATTTTAAAAACTGTACCTCTTTATTAGGATGGTGTTAACCACTCTAAGTGAAAAGGAAGAGAAAAAGATACTAAAATCAAAACTATAGCAACTATAAATTGTTAATGGATATATGACATAAAGAGATAAATCATGACAACAATAATGAAAAAGGATGAGACCTTAAAGTCATGCAAAAATAAGTTACTATCTCCCTAAAATTGACTGTTTTATTGATGGTTTGTGTAAATCACACGATAACCACTAAACAAAAACCTAGAGTAGATCCATAAAAAGCAAAGGAGAAATTGAGCATACCATCATGAAAAATAACCAATTTAATGAAAATATGGTGAAAGAGAGGGAAAAAGAACCATGAAAATACAAAACAACTAGAAAGCAATTAACAAGTTGGCAATAATAAGACCTTACACATTTATATAATCACTCCACATGTAAATCGATTGAAAGCACCATCAGAAGAAACAGCATGACTGTATTTAGAAACAAACAAACAAAAACAATTATATGCTGCTTCTAAGGACCCATTTCATATTTAATGGCTCATATAGACTCAAAGTGAAGAGATAGGAAAAAAAAACACTATTCCATACAAGTAGAAACAAAAAGAAAGTAGGGACAACTATACTTCATCACTTGAAATAGATTTTAGCTAGAAACAAGAGAAAAGGAAGTACACTATACATAATGATAAAGGGATAAAATCAATATGCAATTATAAATATATATATGCACCCAACACTGGAGTATCCAGTGGCATTAAACAAGTACTAACAGATATGAAAGGAGAAATAAACAATACAATAATTTTAGGAAACTTTAATACCCCACTTTCAACAATGGATATGTCATCTAGACAGAAAAATCAGCAAGGAAACAAACTTGAACCATACCTTAAACCAACAGGTATCCAAAGAATATTCTATCCGTCAAAATGCACATTCTTTTCAACTGTACACGGAAAATTCTTTTTTGTTGTTTTGTTAAAAATTTTATTCACTTATTTGACACAGAAAAAGGGAGGTGGGGAGAGAGACAGCAAGCAGGGGAAGCAGTAGAGTGGGAGGGAGAAGCAGGCTCTCCACTGACCAAGGAGCCTAATGCAGGAGTTGATCCCAGAACCCTGGTAGCATGACCTGAATTGAAGGCAGATATTTAACTAACTGAGCCACCCAGGTACCCCTGTACATGGAAAATTATTAAGGGCAGATCATATTATAGACACAAAACAAGTCTTAGAAAATTTAAGGAGACTGAAATCCTACCAAGGATCTTGTCTGACTACAGTGGTATGAAACAACTATAAAAATATGTATGCATTTTCCAAAAAAAGTTGGAAAATCTACAAATACAGGAAAACTAAACAATGTATTCCTGAGCAATGAATCAAAGAACAAATAAAAGGGAAATCAAAGAATATCTCAAAACAAATGAGCACAGGGGAAAACAAACCAACCAACCACCACCACCAACAACAACAACAAAAAAAAAACCTTACCAAAACCCATAAGACACTGCAAGAACTGTTCTGAGGTGGGAATTTACAATAATACATAAATTAAGAAATTAGAAAGATTGCAAATAACCTAAATTTATGCCTCAAGTAACCAGAAAAAGACTACTGTGACAATTCTATGCCAATAAATTAAGTAACCTATAAGAAGTTTTTTTAAAGATTTTACTTATTTATTATTTGATAGAGAGAGAGCACAAGCAGGGGGAGCAGCAGACAGGGAGAGGGAGAACAAGGCCTTCCACGGAGCAAGGAGCCCAATATGGGCTATGATCTCAGCAGCCTGTGACCATGACATGAGCCAAAGGCAGACACCCAACCAACTGAGCTGCCTAGGAGCCCAAGAAATATTGTTTTGATCATCAAAGTTAGAAAAAAAAAAAAGATCAGTGAAAATAAGTGAAATTGAGACCAGAAAAAAAACAATAGAAAATATCACCAAGACCAAGAGCTGGCTTTTCAAAAAGGTAAACAAAATTGACAAAGCTTTAGTGACACTAAGAAAAAAAGATTCAAAATCAGAAATGAAAAAGGAGAAATAGTTACTGACACTACATAAATACAGAGGATTATAAAATACTACTATGAATAATTCTATGACAGCAAATTAGATAACCTAGAGTAAATATTTTTTTAGGATCATATAACAGACCAAGACTGAACCAGGAATAAATATTCAGTCTGAACAGATCAATAACAAGCAGAGACTGAATCAGTAATCAAAAACTTCCCAGTGAAAACATTAGGACTGATTGGTTTCATGGGAGATCACTACAAAACATTTAAAGATTAATGACAACTCTTCACGAACTTTTCCAAAAAATTTAAGACAAGGGAAGACTTCCAAACTTAATTTTAAAAAGCCAGCATTACCCTGATAGGAAAGCCAGATATGGACACTGCAAGAAAACTACAGACCAATATCCCTCATAAAGATAGAAGTAAAAATCATCAACAAGATGCTAGCAAACTAAGTTGAAGAACTTGATGATTTTACACTAAGACCAAATGGGATTTTCCTTGGAAGACAAAGGTGGTTCAATATATACAAATCAATAAATGTGATATACCATATTAATAGAATGAAAGATAAAAATCATAACTATCTTAATATGCAAATAAAGTATTTGACAAAATATCACATCATGATAAACAATTTCAACATACTGAGTAAAAAAGAATATACCTCAATATAATAAGGGCCATTATGATGAACTCTGGGCTAATATTATACACTCAACAAATTGATAACTTTTTCTTTAACATAAGGATCACAAGAGTGTTTACATTCACCACTTTTGTCATAATACTAGACGTTCTAACTTAAGCAATCAGGTAAAACAAAGAAATGAAAGGCATCCAAATTGGAAAGGAAGAAGTAAAATTGTTGTTCTTTCCTGATAATATGATTTTATATATTTGAAATCCTAAAGACAACTAAAAAATTTTTAGATCTAATCAATAAATTCAGTAAAGTTTCAGGACACAAAGTTATTATACAGAGATCAGTTACATTTATACATACTAACAATGAAATATCTAAAAATAAATTCTCTCTGTTTATTAATAATGGCATCAACAAAATATCTGGGAATAAATATAACCAAAAAAGTAAGAGATAGGGGTGCCTGGGTGGCTCAGATGGTTAAGTGTCTGCCTTTAGCTCAGGTCGTGATCACAGGGTCCTGGGATTGAGTCCACATTGAGTTGCCTGCAGGGATCCTGCTTCTCCCTTTGTGCTCTCATCACTTTCTCTCTCTCTCTCAAATAAATAAAATCTTAAAAAGTAGATATATGAAGGGAAAACTGCGAGATCTCTAAAAGAAATTGAAGAAGACACAAATGGAAAGATTTTTTTTCCCATAGATTGCAAGAGCTAATACTGTTAAAATATCCAAACTACCTAAAGCCATCTATAGATTCAACCAAATCCCTATCGAGATTCTAATAGCATTTTCACAGATATAAAAAAAAATCCTAAAATTTGTATGAAATCACAGAAGACCCTGAATATCCAGAACAGTCATGAGAAAAAAATAATAAAACCAGCGACATCATACTTTCAGAATCCAAATTATATTACAAAGCTATTATAAAACAATATGGTACTGGCATAAAAATAGACACACAGACCAAGAGATCAGAACAGAGAGCCCAGAAGTAAACTTCCACATATATGGAAGTGCACTCAGTATTCATTCTCAATTATTTTATTACTATGTTTCCATTCTTTTGTAAGTTGGTGCCAAATTGATTATTCATAGTACCTGAGAAAAAAAATTATGGGAATTATGTTGCCTAAATTCTTACATTTGAAAATATTTTCTGTGGTCTTTATGTTTGAAGTAAATTTTGAAAAGTTGTAAGATTCCTATAATATACTTTCTGAGGATGTGGTAAACACAGCCACATTATTGTATACCATTAAATGTCACTATAGTGTATCACAAATGCAAAACAGAACTTTCCATTCAGAGGTCACCTGCTTTTATATTCCAAAGGTGATTGTTCCTTGTTTCTATAGAATTCTCTTTAATTTACAATCAATAATATTAAGATATTTCTCAGTGTTAGCCAATCTATCTTAGAAGAATAACCTATCAATACACATATATGTATTTCTTATTTCAGGATAGTTTTCTCAAATTATAACTTTATGTCTTCTATCATGTTCATGGAAAACACATGTCTATACTTTGTCTTCTGTAGGACTGTAATATAACTTCCATATGATTTGTGATAAATATGAACATCCATTTATCCTCTCCAAATAATGTCTTTCTAATATATAACCAATTATATTAAGTTGGTAGATCAGGCAACACTTTAAATTTTACCAATTATGGTCTTTTTGGAAGGGCTGCCTATTTTAAACAGATAGCACTTATTTACCCTACTTTCAAGTAAAAATGAAGAATGAAGATAAATTGTAATAAGAATGAAACTTAATTAAATGGGTACTGTTTTACATATGTTAATAATTATAAAATCTAATTGATATAGTAGAAAATATTGCTCTAAATTCACATATTATTATTTTTTGTTTGTTTTTAATAGTTATGGTTCTGGCAGACTTTGCCATGTAATTCAGTCCTACCTGGATAAATATCCAAAGTCCCTAGGCACTGAGACCTGGCCACAAATTAGAATTTGAGTTTTCTATTAGATTTTATTTAATTATTTAATGTAAAATAAAGTCTAGAAATCACATGCTGTCAAAAAATCCATTATATGAGATTATTTCCATTTTAATCATCAAAAACATTCTTCATAACAATGTTTCATTCTCAAACCAAAGAAAAAATATAATATTCATTAAAATATTTTATATAGCTCCAAAACACACACTAAATAACTGTTTAATGACCATAGGAAAACAATTCGGGCTATACAAAACTAAAAGAAAATGTTTTGGGCAGAGGCACCTGGGTGGCTCAGTAGGCTGAGCATCTGCCTTCAGCTCAGGTCATGTTCTCAGGGTCCTGGGATCAAGCCCTGTGTGGGGCTCTCTGTTCAGTGGGTAATCTTCTTCTCCCTCTATGCCCCCCCATCAAATAAATAAAATCTTTAAAAATAAATAAATAAATAAAAGAAGTGGTTTTAATTTTTTTACAGTACCCTTAATTAGTCTCTCTGAAGGAAAATATGACATATGATCTATGATTCTTAGAGAACAATAAAATATTTGCACCATCCTTTCTCATCCAAATTTTCCACTCAGAAGCCTAATTTAGGGAACAAAAGTACAGGCGATCTTCACCTTGTTTTGTGATCTTTAAAATTTTTAATTAAATTGTTAAAACTTTCCCATATTTGGTTATAAAGTTATAGAGAAATGAAAAAAGATATAAAACAGCTAATGCCTATTTAGCAGACTATAACTTAAAACATTAAAAACATTAAGAATTAATGTTTTATTTTGTGTGATTTATCAAGAACACTTTGAATAGCACTTGCCTTTCTCTTCTTACATAGCTGAAAATCCCAAGAAATAATCTATTCAAAGTATTGAAGAATTATCACACTCTTCCAAACTTTTGGATGGTTTTCCACCATTTTATCCTTTGGCTCTTAAATGTTGTGAAATATATCCCTAATTTCCTTTACTGTGAAGTTAATTGTCAATGGTGCTTCCTCTGGGATACCTTCATCCTTTTTATCACAACCATTTTCCTCATTTAGGTCAATAAATTTACCTTCACGAAGTTTCTCTGGCTGCAAATTGACTATCTCCAATGGTGGCAATGCCAACATCCCCAAAGTCAGCTATTTCTTGTACAACATCATCTACGTTTGATTTGAATTTCACTTTCAGTATTTTCACATTTATCTGTGATCTATCTGCTATAAAATAAGATTTTAAAAAGTTTTAAATGATAATAAAGAAACTTCATGAGTTTTCCTTTGAGTGGAACACACACACACACACACACACACACACAACCAATAAAACAAAAAATAAAGCAAAACAAAAAAGCCCTGTCTTCCATTACTGTCTAACATAGAACCAAAATTACTGAGAATGAGGTATAATTACTTGAAGAATTGACACAGTATTTGAAACAATAGGATCATTTACCTAGAGGAATCAAGAGAAAAACTATTACAACTAAAAAGTATTCAATGAGTTTATCAGATACCAAATAAGGATATCAATTTAATAGTACTTATTTATATAATTATCTATATGGTATATAATTTAAAAATGATAAGCCAATAACAGCAAAAACTATAAAGCACAAAAGTTAGCACAAAAATGAATGTGTAGGATATCTATGGAGAAAACTTTAAAACTGTAATAAAATTCATAGAAAATAGTCTACATAAATGGACACATTCCAAAAACTTAGGATTTTATTTTATTTTTTTTAAAGATTTTATGTATTTATTTGACAGACAGAGATCACAAGTAGACAGAGAGGCAGGCAGATAAAGAGGAAGGGAAGCAGGCTCCCTGCTGAGCAGAGAGACTGACCGGGACTCAACCCCAGGACCCTGGGATCACAACCAAAGCCGAAGGCAGAGGCTTAATCCACTGAGCCACTCAGGTGCCCCCAATCTAGGATTTTTAAATACAGATTTTAATTCTTCCTAAAAAAAGTCTCATCAAAATTCCATTTTGATTTTTAAGGATTTATTTAAGAGAGAGAGACAGAAAGCATGTAAGTGTGGGGGTGGGGAGGCAGAGGGAGAAGGAAAGAATCCTTAAGCAAGCCCTCCAAAGAGGATAGAGCCCATCATGGGGCTCAGATCATGACCCGAGATGAAACCAAGAGTCTG
>PISX010036712.1:0-11697 GCA_004024625.1 Mellivora capensis | reverse complement strand
CTCTGCCTACTTGTGATCTCCGTCTGTCAAATAAATAAATAAAATCTTAAAAAAAAAAGAAAGAAAGTTGATAATTAGAGGCACCTGACTGGCTCAGTTGGTTAAAGGTCCAACTCTTTTTTTTTTTTTTTTTTAAGATTTTATTTATTTGTTTGACAGACAGAGATCACAAGAAGGCAGAGAGAGAGGAGGAAGCGGGCTCCCAGCAGAGCAGAGAGCCTGATGTGGGGCTCGATCCCAGGACCCTGGGATCATGACCTGAGCCGAAGGCAGAGGCTTTAACCCACTGAGCCATCTAGGCGCCCCATAAAGGTCCAACTCTTGATTTGGGCCGGGGTCATGATCTCAGGGTTGTGGGATTGAGCCCCACGATGGGCTCTGTGCTCAGTGGGGAGTCTGCTTGAAGTTCTCTCCCTCGCCCCCCCCACCCATGTTCTCATCCTCTTCCCCACCCCACCCCTCCAAATAAATCTTTTTTTAAAAGTTGATAATTAGAAGGCAGGGCCATCTGGACACAAAGCCTAGCTCTTAGCTTCTTCCTACTGAGGAAATGTGCGAGGCTCTCATCCGCCCACACTCTCTGCTACAAACACAGATCTGGGCCCAGAGACCAGGAGGTCAGTCACGCTGGTATTCTCCTGGTAGGTGGTACTTCACTGTTGAGAGTCGACCAGTGGTATCTCGTCCTTAGGGCGCTGTGAGTATTAGGGGCTTTGCTATTGTTCATTCATCTGGTACTTGGCATAATCATCTTGTATTTTCCATTGTCGTGGTTAATCCCAGCCCCGAGGAAGTGGAAGTTGAAAAGCATCCTCTGTCAGTACAAAAGATGTAATTACCCACGGAAGCAAAAATATTATGGAGAATTTAGAGTGGTCAAAAGTGGCGCTTTGATGTCAGGACCAAATTTAGAGTTTTTCTTTATCCCTGCGCGGAAGCAATTGCTCTGTTAAAGTCACACTGCGACGGAGTCTGTTTAACCCCAAGGGTCCCTTTGAGCCCCTCTTTATTCCCACAATCCCTACACCTTAACCAATAGGCGTACAGCTTTCAGCCAGTGTCTTAGTCCATTTCCCTTGAGTTAGTGATGGACTTCTGGCTGTGTGAATGGAAATGCTGTGATTTGGGGGTTTCCCACATAGACTGGCTGGTCGACAGAAGGCACTGCAGTCTGAAATGGCAGAATCTAGTGTTGAGCATCCGAGAGAAGATCAACGCTGCCATTCAGGACATGCCAGAGAACGAGGAGATCGCCCAGCTGCTCTCTGGATCCTGTGAGTGCCCCTGAGCTATCCTGCTGGAGCCCCCTCTTCCCTGAAGCCCTGTATATCAGCCGAGCTGATCCCTTGTTGTTTAGCTGTAGGGCTGACCCCTAGAGATTTCTCTTGGGGGTACAGGTGCTGGCTTCTTCCAGCACAGCATGCTGAAGGGGAGAGCTGTACATGCTAAAATTCTCTCCGCCTATTCACCAGTCAGCCATGTGCCCAAGGTAGGTAGGGAAGATACTATAATTCCCAAAGTCTTTGTTCTTCCTTCCTTTCCAGACATTCACTACTTCCACTGCCTGAGGATCGTGGACCTTCTCAAAGGCACTGAAGCTTCCACAAAAAATATTTTTGGCCGGTACTCTTCACAGCGAATGAAGGCAAGTGTGGGTCAAGCTGGTGAGTTACACCTGGAAACATCCTGTCTCCAGGGTCCGAGCCTCTGGTCTTATTAAGGGTCCACTGCAGAGGCTTACATAGACTATTTCGTGAGCTTTCTCGCCATCTCCAAAGTTTAGAGCAAAAATAGACCCTACCCCTGGGTTTACATTTTCAGGCCTGCTACTTTGGGGAGCGCTCATTTGTGCCACATTCTTAAAATGACGTGGGTGGTCCAGCCAACGCGATGGAGGACAAGGGCTCTGGGTCTCATGTGATGTGAAGGCTGGGGGAGTTTCCCCTGTTTGTGGCTTGAGCTGAGATGTGGTTGTTGAGCGCTACTCCAGCTCACTTCTGTTTCTGTCCTTACCCAGGATTGGCAGGAGATCGTAGCCCTGTATGAGAAGGACAACACCTACCTAGGTAAAGTTGCCCAGCCTGGGAGGCCCGGCATCCATGGGGCAGCCCACTCCCCAAGTTCTGAGATGCTAGGCTTCCAGGAAGCACAGTCCATGTGGGGAAAGAGGCTGGGGTATAAATGTTTGCCAGGTTGGCAAAGAAATTCCCCAAAGGGTGTTGGGAGGAAGAGGAAGACCAGGCAGGTAGTAGGCAAGTGTTTTGGTCCTCCCCTGCCAACCTCTTGGTGACTGATTCTGTCTGCAGAAGAGGCATGGGTCACCCGGGGTCCACATCGGGTGCCCAAGAGAGTAATTACAGGGTACATTGTACGTTGGGGTATGTTTCCTAAAAGTCCTAATAATAATAGTTCATACTTACCGATCATCTACTAAATGCAAGGAATTCTACTCATGTTTTATGTGCATTCTCTCTCTTAATCCTCATGGTAAATATTTTTACCCCAACGTTAGAGAAGAGGACTGGATCAGAGAGGTTAAATGACTGTGTGAGGTGCCCTGGCTGGGAGGGGAGGAGCTGGGAGGCCGAGCGTGTCCCAGGGGCATGCTTGCCTCGCCGCCTGGGCGTCTGGGGTGAATTTCCCGGGCCCTCCTCAGTGGAACTCTCCAGCCTCCTGGTTCAGAATGTCAGCTATGAGATCCCCTCGCTGAAGAAGCAGATCGCCAGGTGCCAGCAGCTGCAGCAAGAGTACAGCCGCAAGGAGGAGGAGGGCCAGGCGGGGGCAGCCGAGATGCGGGAGCAGTTCTACCACTCGTGCAAGCAGTACGGTGTCACGGTGAGCCTCGTGGGAGGCCCCAAGCCCAGCTTCTCCGCCTCCCACCTGTCTTGTCTCAGGCCTCCTCTTCTCCCCCTCGCCAGGGAGACAACATCCGAAGAGAACTGCTGGCCCTAGTGAAGGAGCTGCCGAGTCAGCTGGCCGAGATCGGGGCAGGGGCTCAGGCCCTGGGTGAAGCCATAGACCTGTACCAGGCCTGTGTGGGCTTTGTGTGTGAAAGGTAAGGGACCTCAGTGTCTCTCCATCGGGGAGGGGACAGCTGACCTGTGTTCCTTGGCTGTTCTGTCTTCTGTGCTTGTGTTTTTCCCACATCCCATTTGAGTTTGAGTTCACACGTGTGCACCTACGGGAGCCTCGGGCATCTGTCCGGAGGGGAGCCTGGCATGGGCTTCCTGCGGGCCCGGCGGGAGGCTCAGTCGGGCGCTCCGTTGCAGCCCCGAGGAGCAGGTGTTGCCCATGCTGTGCCATGTGCAGAGGCGGGGGAACTCCACGGTGTACGAGTGGAGGACAGGGACTGAGCCCTCCGTGATCGAGCGGCCACACCTTGAGGAGCCACCTGAGCCGGTGGAAGAAGACGCGGTAAGACAAGCCTGGCGAGAGCCGCTGCCTTGGCCCCTGCACCCCACTCCCCCTCCGCCTGAGTGCAGAGCCCCAGAAGGAAGAAAAAGGAATTCTGGTGAGAGAGCCCAGAGCTAGAAGGGCCCAGAGGGTTCTCCTTTTTTCCGGCCTTCTGGAGCCCAGAGTATGGAAGAGCTTGGCTTTGAACTAGGAATTCTGCAGTTCTGTGAACTCTCTGAAGATGGGCTGTCCTTTGGGTTGTCCCTGAAACGGTGTGCTGGTGCCCCCTAGAGGTGCGCCCGAGGTTTCTGGGGAGGCACGCCCCTTTTCTTTCACCCACTTTCTGGGAGCTAACACTTTTTTTCCCTTCTAGATCGACTGGGGTGACTTTGGAGTAGAGATGGCTTCTGAAGGGGCTGACTCTGGCATCTCTGCCCAGCCTGCTGGAATTGACTGGGGCATCTCCCTGGAATCAGACTCAAAGGTTAGGAAGCCTTCCTCTCTGAGGACTTTTTGTGATCTCTGCTTTGGGGGTGAGAGAAGTGGTATCTGTCTTTAAAGACGTGACTCAAAGTCCATAGCCCTCAGACGAGGTGAAGTCCAAAGGGAGACAGAGCTCCCACAGGGACGTATCAGAGGTTTGACCCCTTTTCTCCTGGTATCTGGGGGGCAAGGTGTGGGGGGAAAGGCCGGTGGTTAACCTCCAAGCATGGTTGAGGGTAGCACTTCACATGGTCCCTGCTGCCATCTTTGCTGCCGACCTCAGGGCGGCATGTCCGTCACACAGTTGAAATGTGCAGGCATTGAACTTACCTAGGGCTTTGGTCTATTCTGGCTCCCTTTGATGGGGAAGATTTTTGCAACCCTGCTGGGGTTCTTTGCTTTCCACCCAGGAAGCTGGGGGTGATGGGATAGACTGGGGAGATGATGCCGCTTTGCAGATCACGGTGCTGGAAGCCGGAACCCAGGGTAAGTGCACATCCCTGGAGTCCTGGCCCAAGTGGGTGCTCAGAGGTCCCCGTGTCTCCAGAAATAGTGCATTGCCAAGATTGGGCTGTTCACACATCTAGCTGTTTTCTCAAAATCATGATGATGGTGTGAGAGTAGGGGGATGGAAAGAAGTTCTTAAAGTCAAGTCTAGAAGCTCACAACTTCTGAGATAGCGAAAACGGGTCATCTTTTCTGGTGGGCGGTTCCAGGAGGGCCAGTGGCCTTGGAGGTCTGACCTGACTCCCCCGCCCAGCAGCAAAGAGGCTGTAGCAGCGATCTGAGCCACTAGAGGGCGGTGCAGGATGAAACTTCGTGGCCTGCTGGAGCAGAGGGGACCCCTCCAGGCCTTGAAGCCAGCTCAGTGGTCCTCCCAGACTGGCCTTTGGTCCTAGTGTCTGATTCAGGCTGGACCTATGGGAGAGGGTAACCATTCCCCCCTGGCCCTCTGGGATGAGACAGCAGGTAGCTTTAATGCATTGAGTTTGTGTCCAGATGAACCCATCAGAACCTCTCAAACTTGAGGTTCTTTTTTTCTGGTCCCCAGCAACTTTATCACATCTCTGTCCCTCTTCCCGGCAGCTCCAGAAGGTGTTGCTAGGGGCCCAGATGCCCTGACACTTCTTGAATACCCTGAGACCCGGAATCAGTTCATTGATGAGCTCATGGAGGTACCTTCATCCTCTGGGAGAACCCTTCCCATTTGTGTTCATCTCTGTGTTCCTTTCCCAGGGCCCTGCTGGCTGGTGAGGGCGTCATGGAGTGGAATTCGTAGTCCTCACCTGTTCCTTTCTC
Organism: Mellivora capensis; assembly: GCA_004024625.1. NCBI lineage: Eukaryota > Metazoa > Chordata > Mammalia > Carnivora > Mustelidae > Mellivora > Mellivora capensis. Next base: position 6,522 of record PISX010036712.1, on the reverse strand, counting down.
TCTCTGCCCAGGGAAGCCCCTCTTAGCCTCCAGAGCAGAGGAGGACAAAGGGATCACGTTTCTCTGGTAGAATAAGAGTGACAAGATGTGTGGCTGGTTCCCAGATTCTTCTAGCCCTTTCTTAATCCGGGGATCCAGCTCAGACCTGGGTTCCTGTTTGCTGAATCATTCCTCTCACAGAGAGAAAACACCTTCACTGGGGCAGAGAGAACCCATCAAGTTTCTGTGCTCTTAGTTTATCTGAGCCGCACGCAGAGAGGAAGGAGAGGTATCAGGGCTGGAGGTGGGGGGGCTGAGATAGCGGGAGGGGACAGAAGAGTGGCAGTGGAGGCTGCCTTGGGTTCTCATGTTGTAGTTGGTAAATCTCTAGCAGTAAAAGTATTCAGAGGAAATAATCTCTCATCACCTGGCATCCAACCCTCCCATCTCATTCTTATATTTGGAGCAGTCTGAGGGCTCAGGCTCTGAATTCTCTTCTTGGGTTTCAACCAGATCGTCTTCTGCCCTCAGCTCGAGATCTTCTTGTCCCAGAGAGCCGTGGAGATGAGTGAGGAGGCGGACATCTTGTCCATGAGCCAGTTCCAGCTGGCTCCCGCCATCTTGCAGGGCCAGACCAAAGAGAAGGTGCTTTCCATGGTGTCGGCGCTGCAGGATCTGATTGGCCGGCTCACCAGTCTTCGAATGCAACACCTGTTTATGATCCTGGCTTCACCGAGGTCTGGCTTTCCGGTTGATGTTGGGCCGTTTGGGAGCACGAGGTGGGGTGCCGCCATCTTGAGCAGCCCTGACTCCTTGTGTTCCCCTTCTCCACAACCCCTCAGAGCTCTTCTCTGACTCCCCTGGCATCTCTGTCACAGTTGGGATCAAGGGTTCTCTTGGGGCAGGACGAGGTGGTCTGAGGTGTGCGGGCAGGCTCTGCTTCCCAAATAGGACAGGGGACCTGGGGGCTACAAGCCTTACAGAGAGGGAGCGAAGGGTGTTGCAGCTGAGAGGCCCGTTAGGATCTGGTTTCCTCAGCCTCCCCTTTCCCAGCAGCTGAGTGGGACTGCCCAGGTTCCTCCGCTGCACCAGACACTTACCTGGGTGCCCTGCGCAGGTATGTGGACCGTGTGACTGAGTTTCTGCAGCAGAAGCTGAAGCAGTCCCAGCTGCTGGCTTTGAAGAAGGAGCTGATGGTGCAGAAGCAGCAGGAAGCACTTCAGGAGCAGGCGACCCTGGAGCCCAAGCTAGACCTGCTGCTGGAGAAGACCAGGGAGCTACGGAAGCTGGTGAGATGGGGAGGCCAAACCTGCCGAGGGGGAGGACCCCCCCCACCCCATCTCTACAGAAGGAGGCACCTTTGCCTTTGCGTCCTGCCCATGGGGTGTCCCTGTCTTTCAGATTGAAGCTGACATTTCCAAGAGGTACAATGGGCGCCCTGTGAACCTGATGGGAACCTCTCTGTGACGTTCTCAACATTTCTACTGGCCCGTCTTCCCAGCCTTCAGGAAGGAAGGTGGGAAGCCAGGGCCGATGGGGCAGGGCCCTTCCTTGCCAAAGACCAGGCGACTGGAGGCCGGGAAGCCATAGGAGGGAGCCATCCCTAGATGGTGACCTTGACACCCGCTGCACTGTCTGGCAAGGAGCTGTCTTGATGCGCCCTATGGCCCATCAGCCTGGAACCATAGTTTCAGGCCCGCTTATCATCTAGCTGGACTCAATAAAAAAGGAAGAGACTCTTGCTTCACTGCTGACAGTTTCTGCTGCTCGGGGCCTTGAGTCAGGGCTGTGCGCCTGTTTGCCAGGGGTCCGTGATCCAGTGGGCTCCCAAGGCCATTGGCTTTTCCTATGGAGCCCCAGGGTCAGGACGTCCCCCTTGCCTTCTGGTGACAGGAAGGGCCCCAGTTGAGTATCTAAAGTGGCTCAGCAAGGGGGGCTGGGGTAGCTGAGACAGCTGGGCCCCTTTTTCTCCACGGCCAGGCGAGACAGCCCCACTCAGGCCAGAAGCCCAAGGGGACCCGTCAAGTGGCAGCCTTGTTGGAGCCTGTAAAGCTGTATTTTCCTTTTAATCACAGCTTACCTCCAGGCAGAGGGAAAATGTGGTTTGGGGAGGAAGGGTCTGATAAACAAGGTGGAGACAGGAGTTGTCACCTTCACCAGCCGCCTGTCCACTCGCTACCCATAACTGCCTGCGTGGTGATGGCAGAGCCCCGCCCAGGACAGCACCCCTCTCCCAAGCCACCTACCCATCCCCATTTCCCAGGAAGGTAGGGGCTGGGGGTGGCCAGCAATTCGATTTTAATTTCATAGCAGAGCAGTTGATTCATGGTTCTTTGTCGCTGGCGTTGACTCCCGTAATGACTTTCCATCAAAATGAAAAGTGGAGTGACACCACTCATTATTCCTGCTGCTTGTTATCTCAGTTCTGGGGAGGGCCGCCCCCTCCCTGCTGCCTTTCAGCCGTCCCGGACAGTGAGTGATCGCCCCTATTAATCACCGACCCCGCGGACTCCGGCGGACACACGCTATCCGGAGGAGAGAGAGATAAGGCAGCATGAACTGCTCCGAGCCGCTCCTATCAATTAATGTCAGCCCATCGCTTCCCCCCAATCTTTGCCTGTTCACCTCTTTTTGGAGGTATTGGGGGCTGAAATTAGTCTAGGAATTGGAAAAGGAGAAACATGGGTGCAGAATGTCGAGGGAAAACTGTCCTCAGCATCGAAGGACATAAAGGGGACGGGTGGGCTGCGGCCTGCCCTCCATTGCCTTGAAGCCGCATGGCCTTGGGAGCCATCTGAGTCTCTTAGTCCCTGTCCCTCTGAGAGGACGCCTGCTGCCTCTCGCCCCACCTGCTCAGCTGATGGCCCCACTAGCCTCCCTGCCTGCCTCTCGCAGCAGCCACAGCAGCCGTCAGCTCACTGAGGCCGGCTACCCTCACCCGCTCTGGGTCCCCATCCAATCGCCAGCGGCTACACGGGCAGACACTTCCAGGCGCCGAGCTGGGGGAGAAGCCCTGTGGACCGTGTGACCATGGCCGGCTGGGTCCAGGCCTCAAAATTCCCACTCCTGCCCTTCCAGAGGAGCCCCTCTCCTGCCTGCTCTGCCCTGCCGGGGTGAGAGCAGGAAGTCCTACAGATCAAGGTTTGGCCATCTTTGCAGGAGGGGGTGTGGGTTCAGAGAGGGTTTTCTCAGGTTTGGGGCACGCTGCTAAGTGCTGTTAGGGGATCGTTAGGGGATTGTTCTCGCTCCGAGGGATTAGACCTGGTCCACTGCTTACGTGGTAAAATGAAGGCCTACCCTACCCTGATAACCATTGTTTCCTAAAAGCCTCAACCCCGTAACGGGAGGCTCATTGTCCAGAACCTTGAGCTGCAGTTGCCTCTGGCCTGGCCTTCGCTTCCCGGGGCCCACCACTTTCTCGACCGTGCCAAGACGCTGACGATCCCTCCCCTGCCAACCCTGTCACTTGGACCCTGTGGGAGGACAGCACTGTGTCTCACAGATGGGCTCCCAGATTTCCCCTCGTGTCGCTCTGACGGCAGTTGGGGTCCCGTTTGCCATTCTCTGGACAGCCTGACAGAACCCGTAGTGAGGATGAACGAACACAGAGTCTTGGAATGGTGCCCGACCCAGAGTCCGCGCTCCTGGACAAACGGGAGCTCTTAGTTTGGGTTTGGGAAGCAGTGGTTAAAGACCCTTCATTCCAGTCTGACTTGCCTTCCTGGAAGGGAACGGCAAGAGGTTCTTTGTGGAGCTTGAAGACCAAGTCCTGAGCCATCAGGTTTCTGGAGCTGCAGAATAGTGTTCTGGGACAGTAGGAGGAGGTGGGCCGAGATGCACCCTTGGTTCGATGTGGCTTGTTTTGCCAAGAGCGCACCCGGCTCTCACGTTCACTTTCAGGCCACCTTTTTCCAGAGAAGATTTCAGGCTCTCACCACTCACCTGACCGGTCACCCTGCTTCAGACAAAGAGGCCGAGTCGGTTTTTCCAGACCCTCCCCCCACCCCGCTGCTAACTCCAGCTACCCAAGCCCCTTCACCATCTCTCTGCTCACGTGAAGGCTTTCTTCCCATGCAGACCCTCATGGCCTCTCAAAGTGTGGCTCTTCTTGTCATCAACAGAAGTAGGATCCCTTGGCTCCACAGCCCCTGATGGCTGGCCATGACCATGAGCTCCATGGAGTGCTGACAACTGTCCCTCTGGCTTCTGGCCGCCCACTGAGGGCTTGCCGAGGAGATGGGGGTCCTATAATTCTAGAACTAGATCCCCCTGGCCAGTGTGGCCAGGGATTATCTGTGTCATCCAGACAGGAGATCTCACCCACTGAAAGAATTACCTGCTTCGGAGATCTCGTTTGGGGCTGGGGACCAAAGGAGAGCACATCTCAGGCCTCTAGGAGTGGGAGCTAATTGTGGCCGGGCCCACGGAGTCCTGCCCGCTCCCACGTGTGTGCCTCCCCACTCCCCATTCTCTCTTCCTTGTTAATTCCCACATTGCTTCGGTTTCCCTGCCAGAAACAGGTCTCGGGGCTCTTCCCTGCCTCCTCATCAACACTGCTTGTCCTATCACTAATCTTTATTTCTTTATTTCTTTTAATTGCTGCCCATTCTCTCTGCACTCATGTACACACACATACAAAATCTGATCACGGTAGTAGGTTAGGAAGGAAGCCGGCAAAGATCTGGACGGGCCTGGGTCACATCCTGGCTCTGTTCTTGCCACCATGTGATCTTGGCCAAGTCCCTGAACCTTTCTGTGCCTCATTTCCTTCACCTGTAAGATGAGGACAACGATACTACGAGGCCCAGGGTGGGGAGCCGCGGCCAGTGTGTACAGCACCCAGATGGTCCCCGGCCCAGTCAGACCCCGATGTTAGCTGTTATGAGAGGGGATGGACTGGAAATCACTGGGACTGAAGTCAGAAACTTGTGCTTGGGTCCTGGCTCTGTGTGTCCCAGATGTCCCGAACCAAACCCATTGTCTTCTCCATTTCACTCTTCATCCCTCTCCAATATCTCCTACCTCTGTCCACCAGCAGGCTCCCAGCCCTTGCTTTGTCCCCCTTATTACTCCCCTGCCCCCTTAGTGCCCTAAGCTCCTGTAGTGAGAGGCCAGCCCCCCAGAACCAGATCTCCATCCTTCCCAGCCTGGGCATCCACCCACGACACCAAACCCACATGGGTCCACCATCCTGCCCCTTCCTGCCCCTGCTCAGAGAAGGCCCAAATACATCTCTGCGGTCATTTCCAGGCCCCAACAGAAGGACCCACTCCTCAGCATTCCTGAAGCCGAGCGGAGACGCCCTTCCCCTGTCACGGGGTCACAGTGCGGTCCTGCAGCCGCGCTCCAGACTGAGCTGCCTAAGGATAGGGACCGGGTCTTGCTCACTTCTGTGTCCCCTTTGGAACCCCAAAAATTAACTTCTCTGAACTTCAATTGCCTCGGTGATCTCTAAAGCGACTTTGACCTCTAAAATATTATGGTCCTGGGGCTCACGGGTTAGCAAAAAGGAAGAGTCCCACAAAGCACTAGAACCTGGGAAGAAAATTGGGTTTAAGTAGGCTTTTAAAATGGGCTGGCCGTCAAACTTAAATCCCTCTTACACACTTTCCAGGGAGAGCACCTGCCCTGAGCTGCTTCTGGGCTCCCTCCCTCCTCTCTCCCTGCTTAGAGGGCTGTGGACCCATCCTCCTGCAGGCACCGTTGCTTTCCAGACCTGGGTCTGCTCTGAAGCCAAGGTCAGCTCCTACTACTGAAGGCTGCTCAGAGGCCGGGCTCAGAGCAAGCTGCTCTGCCCACTGCAGGATCAGGCCCCCAGCCGCGTCCTGCCTGGCAGATTCCAGAACCCAGCAGGAGGGTGTCAGGAGGGTATCAGGCCCGCTGCAGGACCGTGGTAGCCCAGGTGCCAGCTGACCGCACACCCGCCTGTCCTCCAGGTGCCCTTCCTCCCAGCTGATGAGCAGCCCGCGCCCCCCACACCCCCGTAAATTGGCCCTGAGTAAACTCTTACTTCTCCTGCCTGCCACCCTCCTCTCATTCCCCAGGCTTCAAAGAAAACCAGTTTGAATATTTAAACTTCTCCTGTGTGTCTAATAAAAAGTTCTGCACTATTTAACGGCCCAGCTATCCATTACTGTCGGGAGCTGCCCTCTCCCTCCCAGCCTGCCCCTCCCTCCCGCTCACCCAGACCACGTGTGGCAAAGCCATTTGTCAAAGCGCGCTCCTGCCGTGGGCTCCGCTTGGCTATGTCGGAAAGGACAAGGCGCCCACAGGGGAAGGTGGGAATGAATAAAGGGGTATGCAAATTGCTGCTTAATCTGCAGAGAAACACCCAGGCTTTGGGGAGACGCTCATTACTTCTTTTAACTGTGATTAACGGGCAAATTAAACCCAAGCCCTTAACTCTCTCCTGGCAGAGGACTCGAACGCAGAGCCCTGGGCGGGGGGAGGGTGGAGGGAGGCTCTGGTCTGCTCCGGAGGCCCTAGGGACTGGGACGGAGGAGCATGAGTGCGGCCCCTTAACCATCGGTGTGGTTGGCATTG
>PISX010036711.1:0-11694 GCA_004024625.1 Mellivora capensis | reverse complement strand
TGGTCGTGGTGAATAATCCTTTTAATGTACTGTTGGATCCTGTTGGCTAGTATTTTGGTGAGAATTTTCGCATCTGTGTTCATCAAGGATATTGGTCTGTAATTCTCTTTTTTTGATGCAACCCTTTTCTGGTTTTGGGAACAAGGTAATGCTGGCCTCATAAAATAAGTTTGGAAGTTTTCCTTCCATTTCTATTTTTTGGAACAGTTGCAGGAGAATAGGAATTAATTCCTCTTTAAATGTTTGGTAGAATACCCGTGGGAAGCCGTGTGGTCCTGGGCTTTTGTTGTTTGGAGATTTTTGATAACTGCTTCAATCTCCTTACAGGATATGGGTCTGTTCAGGTTTTCTATTTATTCCTGGTTCAGTTGTGGTAGTTTATTTGTCTCTAGGAATGCACCCATTTCTTCCAGATTGTCAAATTTGTTGGCATAGAGTTGTTCATAGTATGTTCTTATAATTGTTTGTATTTGTTTGGTGTTGGTTTTGATCTCTCCTCTTTCATTCATGATTTTATTTATTTGGGTCCTTTCTCTTTTCTTTTTTATATTTCTGGCCAGGGGTTTATCAATCTTATTAATTCTTTCAAAGAACCAGCTTCTAGTTTCGTTGATATTTGTTCTATTTTGTTTGTTTGTTTGTTTCCATTTCATTGATTTCTGCTCTGATCTTTATTATTTCTCTTCTCCTGCTGGGTTTAGGCTTTCTTTGTTGTTCTTTCTCCAGATCCTTTATGTGTAGGATTAGGTTGTGTATTTGAAACCTTTATTGTTTCTTGAGAAAGGCTTGTATCACTATATATTTTCCTCTCAGGACTGCCTTTGCTGTGTCCCACAGATTTGGAACTGTTGAGTTTTCATTATCATTTGTTTCTATGAATTTTTTTCATTTCTTCTTTAATTTCCTGGTTGACCCATTCATTCTTTAGAAGGATGCTCTTTAGTCTGCATGTATTTGAGTTCTTTCCAAATTTCCTCTTGTGATTGATTTCTAGCTTCACAGCATTATGGTCTGAAAATATGCAGGGAATGATCCCAGTCTTTGATACTGGTTTTTGAGACCTGATTTATGGCCCAGGATGTGGTCTATTCTGGAGAATATTCCATGTGCTCTAGAGAAGAATGTGTATTCTGTTTCCTTGGGATAGAATGTTCTGAATATATCTGTGACATCCATCTGTTCCAGTGTGTCATTTAAGGCCTTTATTTCCTTGTTGATCTTTTGTTTGGAAGACCTGTCCATTTCAGTGAGGGGAATGTTAAAGTCCCCTAGTATTACTGTATTATTGTCAATGTGTTTCTTTGATGTTGTTATTATTTGGTTTATATAGTTGGCTGCTCCCATGTTAGGGGCATAGATATTTAAAATTGTTAAATCTTCTTGTTGGACAGACCCTTTAAGTATAATATAGTGTCCTTCCTCATCTCTTATTATAGTCTTTGGCTTAAAATCTAATTGATCTGATAAGGATTGGCACCCCAGCTTTCTTTTGATGTCCATTAGCATGGAAAATTGTTTTCCATCCCCTCACTTTAAATCTGGAGGTATCTTTGGGTCTAAAATGAATTTCTTATATACAGCACTTTGATGGGTTTTCTTTTTTTTAATCCATTCTTATACCCTGTTTCTTTTGATTGGGGCATTTAGCCCATTTATATTCAGGGTAACTATTGAGAGATAGGAATTTAGTGCCATTGTATTGCCTTTAAGGTAACTGTTACTGTATATTGTCTCTGTTCCTTTCTGGTCTATTACTTTAAGGCTCTCTCTTTGCTTAGAGGACTCCTTTCAATATTCCCTGTAGAGCTGCTTTGGTGTTTACAAATTCTTTTAGTTTTTGTTGGTCCTGGAAGCTTTTTCTCTCTATTCTTTTCTATTTTCTCTCTTTCTTTCATTTTCAATGATAGCCTAGCTGGATATAGTAGTCTTGGCTGCATGGTTTTTCTCTTTCAGTGCTCTGAATATATCATGCCAGTTCTTTATGGCCTGCCAGGTCTCTGTGGATATGTCTGTTGCAAATCTAATATTTTTACCATTGTCTGTTACAGACTTCTTTTCCCGGGCTGCTTTCAGGATTTTCTCTTTGTCACTAAGACTTGTAAATTTTACTTTTAGATGATGGGGTATGGACCTATTCTTACTGATTTTGAGGGGGGTTCTCTGTACCTCCTGCATTTTGATGCTTGTTCCCTTGCCATATTAGGGAAATTCTCTACAACAATTCTCCCCAGTATACCTTCTGCTGCCCTCTCTCTTTCTTCTTCTTCTGGAATCCCAATTATTCTAATATTGTTTCATCTTACGTGGTCACTTATCTCTCGAATTCTCCCCTTGTGGTCCAGTAGCTGTTTGTCCCTCTTTTGCTCAGCTTCTTTATTCTCTCTCATTTGGTCTTCTATATCACTAATTCTTTCTTTTGCCTCATTTATCCTAGCAGTAAGAGCCTCCATTTTAGATTGCACCTCATTAATAGCTTTTTTGATTTCAATTTGGTTAGATTTTAGTTCTTTTATTTCTCCAGAAAGGGCTGTTATTTCTCCATACAGGGTTTCTCTAATATCTTCCATGCCTTTTTTGAGCCCAGCTAGCACCTTGAGAATCATCATTCTGAATCTAGATCTGACATATTACCAATGTCCGTATTGATTAGGTCCCTGGCGTTCAGTATGGCCTCTTGTTCTCTTTTTTTGTGGTGAGTTTTTCTGCCTTGTCATTTTATCCAGATAAGAATATATAAAGGAGTGGCACCAGGGTGGCTCAGTCGTTAAAGCCTCTGCCTTCGGCTCAGGTCATGATCCTGGGGTTCTGAGATTGAGGCCCACATCAGGCTCTCTGCTCAGCAGGGAGCCTGCTTCCCCCTCTCTCTCTGCCTGCTTCTCTGCCTGCTTGTGCTCTCTCTCTCTCTCTCTCTCTCTGTGTCAAATAAATAAATAAAATATTTTAAAAAATGAATATATGAAGAAGCGAATAAAATACTAAAAGGGTGGCAAAGACCCTGGTAAAATGTGCTTTAACCAAATCAGAAGAGACCCCAAATCATGGGGGGAATCAAGTTCAGAAAAATAAAAATTAAAAAAAGAAAAATAAATCCAAAAAATTTAAAAAAGAAAATATGTAATTAGACTGGTGAATAGAACAGTGTCACCCACTTAATTTTGGGAGTATTTTGGTCTCTTAGAAGAAACTACCTCCCATAATTTTAAAGAATGATAGACATATATAAGGGTAAACACAATGAAGGGATGGAATTTGAGTGTAAAGATGAAAAAAATGTTAAATTTCTAATAAAGGAGTTGATAAGATAAGTTGGTTGGGAGAATAATGAAAAGGAAAGTGGAGATAATTTGCTCAGGTTGGGGACTAGAACAAAGCCCTGTGCTAGATTTAGCATATAAATTTTGATCTATTAGAAGAAGTTGTATCCCAATTTTTTTTAGAAGAAAAAACCCTATGTATATACAAAAGATAGATACCGTGAAGGATAAAATATGACTATAATAATGAAGGTTCAAAACATATTTTTTTAATGAAAGGTATTGTTAAGATAAACTAGTTAAAAAAAGTTAAAAGAGGAAAAGCTAAAAGTTAAAACCAACTAGCAGAATAAAAAAAAATTAAAAAAAATAATTAACTTTGCAAGACTAAGGAATCATGGGGAGAAAGCCATGAATTCCATGCTTTGCTTTCTCCTCCTCTGGAATTCTCTGTTCTCCTTGGTAAGTGAACTTGGTCATGGCTGGATTTCTTGCTGATCTTCTTGGGGAGGGGCCTGTTGTAGTGATTCTAAAGTGTCTGCCCCAGGCAGAATTGTACCGCCCTTACCAGGGGCCAGACTAAGTAATCCTCTCGGGTTCGCTTTCAGGAGCTTTTGTTCCTTGAATGCTTTCCATAGAATTCCAGAGGATGGGAATGAAAATGGTGGCCTCTCAATCTCCAGCCAGGAGGAGCCGAGAGCTTGGGGCCCCACTCAGTGCACCTTGGAGAAAAGTACTCAGTCACTCCTGTCTCCCTGGCCTCGGGCTGAGCTCTAAGCACACCCAGCCTGTGACCAAGCGTCTCTGTCTCTGGCACACAACCCCACCTCTAGTCTCCAAACCCCACAGATCTCTGCACTTTTCTAGGGGTGTCTCCCTGGATTTGGTAGGGTCCCCACTCACAGAGCAGTGGCCTTTGCCACGGATCACAATTTAAGTTAACTCCAAGTTGAGAGCTCATTCCTTGGCTCCGTCTTTGTAGCCAGCTTCCCTGCTCTAATACTTGTGAGTCTGTGATGCTCAGACAGCCCCGATCCTTCTGTGACTCCGCGGGACCTGAGTCCGCCTTGTCCCCGCGTGGCCTTCACCCCGGTTATATCTCTGGAGCCAGGCTCCAAAGTTGGTAACTGTATCTTTCTGTAGCTATTCTCTGGGTATCTTACTATGGTTTGATCTTTTAACCCAGGATTTCCCATATTGACACATGGAAATTTTCATCTGTATGGTTCTTTTTTGTGCAGAGCTATCCTATGCATTTTAGGATGTTTAGCATCATTTTTGGCCTCTACCCATTAGAACCAAGTAGTACCCCACCCCAGTAAGGATAATCCAAAATGTCTCCAGACTGTCAAGTGTCCCTTGGAGGACAAAATCCATCTTCTCTCTCTCTCCTCCCTACACACACCCTCTAGCTGAGAACAAACTGCCATAAACCATCTCATTGTTCTGTATTATTTCCCTCAAAGACTCTTCATTATAGACATTGGAGTAGAATCTTGACTCATATAACAGAAAATGGTTAACTAAGAAAAACTGATGTATTGACCAATGTCAGTAATGTTGGGAAAGTAAATCATGATTAAGTGTATGTGATAAGATTATATCAGGCAATGGAGAATCTTTAATCCTTACAAATATATAGGAATAGTTCTTAAAGATGTAACTATGGAACATACTTAATAAGATGATTGTTTAAATAATTTGTTAAATAATATATGTCATTATCAAAATGCAGATAACATAAAAAAATAAAAATTATATTAAGTAATATAAGGTATTCTAAAGAGTTTTAAGAATAGTAAAGTAACCCAAAGCTAATAAAAATGTATAGATTTTTTTTTTAACTCTTAAATTTTTATTTTTTATAAACAAATTTTTATCCCCAGGGGTACATGTCTGTGAATCGTCAGGTTTACACACTTCACAGCACTAACCATAGCACATACCCTCCCCAATGTCCATTACCCCACCCACATTTCCCGACCCCCTCCCCCCAGCAACCCTCAGTTTGTTTTGTGAGATTAAGAGTCACTTATGGTTTGTCTCCCTCCCAATCCCATCTTGTTTCTTTTCTTCTTTTATTGGAATTATGTCAAATAATCATTATTTACATTAAAAATTATTATAAAAATAAACAGTGTTAAAAATCCAATGAACACATTTTTTTAATATTATAAAATGGTCCTTATTAATGCTGTTTTAAGCATTTCCAGTTTTCTGCTTCCTGAGCATAAGATAGCATTTCTCTGCCCCACTGAAGTTAGGTTTATCCACATGGCTCTGTTTACCCAATCTAATAGGTGCAGAAGCAATTTCTTTTTCTTTTCCTTTTTGAAATTGATACTCTATAATTGGCTCTCATATTTAAAGATAATGATAGTAAGAAACGGTCAATCTCAGATATAATGATAAATAACAGATATCATTATTTAGTCATGGTGATTACTTAGTTCATTTCTAAGAGGGTTAACCTTTTATCCCCATCCTAAATGTTAAAGCTATTAAATAAAAGTTAGCTTTTTGTTAATTCATCATTCATGATGATGGTGGGGATGAAACACACTGCATATAATCATAAACAGATTAGATTTAGTATCAGATTAATTCACAGGGAAATATAATTAATCACTTAAATAAATGAAAAGCTAATATTTGTATCACATAATTCATTGTACTCTAAGAAGACTAAACTACTTTGCAATTAATTCTTTGTAAAATTATAAAATAATCCTTCAATCATTAGCTCATCTACTCTAAAATCCTTGAGAATTATGGAAACAAAGTTTGCTAATTGTAACATATCTGAATTTTAGTCTCATATCTTTTAAATCATCATTCAGTAATTTTTCTAATATACCTTCTTTTTCCCTTTCCTATGCCATTAATTTCTAGATCATAAGGTATGGTAAAGAAATGTAGGGGCACCTGGGTGGCTCAGTGGGTTAAAGCCCCTGCCTTCGACTCAGGTCATGATCCCACATCCTGAGATCGAGCCCCGCATTGGGCTCTCTGCTCAGCAGGAAGCCTGCTTCCTCCTCTCTCTCTCTCTCTGCCTGCCTCTCCGCCTACCTGTGATCTCTGTCAAATAAATAAATAAAATCTTAAAAAAAAAAAAAAAAAAGAAATGTAAACCACCACAGAATGTGGTCTCTGCTGGTAGAAGTAATGTAGGAAACAATTGTCTTCCATATGCAAATTTGTTTAATCTTCACAACTATACTATTGAAGTCTGTTGCTATTGTTGTTTGTGTGGTATTTAAAAATATAGGTGGACAAACAATTATTATATTTTCCAAATTACTGTTCTGGTGTGTAAGCAGCAGTTGTTAATAAAACAGCTTTCCTTTACTGGAGAATTATCGCAGTAGCAAAACCCAATTGCTGTCAGTCTCAAAACTTGGGAAGAATTTAGTGAGCAGAAAGAAGAGAGGGTTAGGTTGTCATTTGACCATAGCTTTTCAAGATCAAGGACATTTATGTATAAAATATATGCCAGTCCCTCTGGTCTAATTTAATGATTCTTTGTTGCATTTGTATATTGTTGGGAAGTAGAATGATAGAATGCCTCACAAGGATATTTACAACAGAATATAAACTACATGGAGTCAGAAGCTTGTAGCTGTGGAACTTGTTCAGATAAATTTGAGTTTATCTTGTTCCAAGTTGCATCCCCAAAATATGGGCTACAGTTTAAGCATATAGTACATACTTCACAAATTTTGTGTTATTGAAGACATAATCACATCCACATTTGGATAACAAAATGAGGATTTGAGATGAAGGCTTATTTAAAGAAGTGAAAAGCACATAAAGTTATTACAATTCTGAATTTAACTAAATAGTAAGCTATGTTTTTGTCTAATAAACATTCTCTCTTAGTGTTCCCATAAACATATGATAACCTAAGAACTTAATGTACAGGGGTGCCTGGGTGGCTCAGTGGGTTAAAGCCTCTGCCTTGGGCTCAGGTCGTGATCCCAGGGTCCTGGAATGGAGCCCCACATTGGGCTCTCTGCTCAGCAGAGAGCCTGCTTCCCTTCCTCTCTCTGCCTGCCTCTCTGCCTACTTGTGATCTCTGTCAAATAAATAAATAAAATCTTAAAAAAAAAGAACTTAATGTACATTTAATAAGAGAAACTTGTGCAGGCCCATTTCAGATACTATTGTATTGTAATACTAGTGTCATTGTAAAAATGTACATTGTAATAACAATGATGCCAATCTCCATGCTAGCAACAGTCCAGTGGCTCTGTTGTGAACATAGCCAAGCTTCTCACATTAATGCTCAGAAAACTAGGTTTCTAGAATATGATTGTGAAATCTTATTTTTTTTTATTTGTAGTGTGTGTGTGTGTATGTGTGTGTGTGTGTGTAATTAGACCAGATGCTAATTTCTCTAAATTTCTAAATGGATATTTGATTTATTGCTATTTAGCCTCTTCTGAGCCTTACTATTTATTCTCTTCTAAGTTGTTTATGTCATGTTCGTTAATTTAAAAATTGGCTAGTACTGGATAAGAATCATGTTTATTTTTGAAAATTAATTATTCTGTTGTAGGTTTCACTACTATTTATATCCTTTTCTTGCCCCCCATTGTCTTCAGTCACAAACAAGTCTTTTAAAATACTCTGCCACATTGTAGCAGAACAGCCTGGTGAGTAAGAATCTAGGAGCAGTACCAGAAACCATTAAACCTTATACAAATGATGCCAGTAAGGTATGCCACAGCAGCAGTGCTGCATTCAATTATAAATAATAACACAAGTACAAGTGCATGCCCTGGGCTTTCAGCTGATTAAATATCATAACTACACAGGCTCTAGTACAAAGGCATGTAAGAAAGCTTCCCAGTTTTTACCTAGAAACTAAAACTCTATCACTTAAGTGTTAATTGGTGTTACATTGAGTAACAATGCTGTGAACTGAAAAGGCAAGACAAGGACTCCCTGCTGTAATGTTAAAATGGTATGCATCTATTATCAGCTCGCTAAATTACCAGTAGTGTGTACACTACCTCATCTAGTTGAAATAATGCAGAACAGTAGGGGATGAATGGGACCAACCTGCAAATTGATAAATAGATTCAGTTCATGGACATCAGAATTGTATCTTACTATCATGTATCCTGCATTTTCTGATGATAAATGATTAAAAAGGAAGACACCTAAATGAGATTTGATTATGTACTTGAAGTATAATGTTATGTAGATCTGAGTTTTTGTATTTAAAATGCATATGTAATATTGTGTACAACGCACATAATATACACAAATAGAAGTAAACGGGATGATATCAGTGTTTATATTGAGTTGTAATGCCATAATCCTGGAGATTGTTCTAAGAAAGCAAAGAAAATTCATAATTACTGAAATATGTATAGCTCCTCTGCGCTATCACCAACTGTGTGAGGTACATCACTATTTCCAATTTACATAAGAGGAAAATGATACTCAAAGAAGTGGTGCTTAAGACAGGTATATAATAAACCAAGATGACAATCTATAATCCCTGGATTTGATCTCTTTATATTATATCATGATGTCATTTACAAATATGTCAGAACTGAATTCAGTGATAAAATATTTAACCTTTTATTTCAGGTAATCATATTTTGTTAAATTCATACATACTTTACAGGAGAATAAGATCCATAATCCCCCAGATATTCTGGGGATCCCTAATTCCAGGGATAATGTTGAAAACTAAAGCATTTTATTGTTTGAACTTTTGTGCAATCTATCCTTTTGATTGAGAAAAATACTGTCCATAGTCATGAATATTTATATATATAGATAGGAAAGATTATTGACCATGTTTGATAAAGTTTTAGCTGTGAACATATATGGATTGACCCTTCATCTAATGCTTTAAGAGCTTTACAGTATTTTGTTTATAGATATCCCAGTGTATAGTGGAACAATTTGTGCTGAATTATATTTTTTTAATCAAAAATAGTAAGACTATGTTTAGATTTAATAAATTTTACAGGTGTGCCAATATGGTAGTCACCCACTTGGTGTGACTACTTAAATTTAATTAAAACTAAGTAAAATTTGGGGCACCTGGATGGCACATTTGGTTGAGCCTCCAACTTTTGGTTTTGGCTCAGGTCATGATCCTGGCATTGTGAGATTGAATCCTGCATTGGGCTCTGTGCTCAGCATACAGTCTGCTTGAGATTCTCTCTTCCTTTCCCTCTGCCCCTCCCCCCCACTCTCCCTCTTTCTCATGCTAAAATAAATAAATAAATCTTGAAAAGTAATAAAATAAAATAGAACTAAGTAAAATTTTAAAATCATTTCCTCAGTTGTGATAGCCATATTTCACAAACATGTCAGTGTTGCAGAAATCCTATTTAACAGTACAATTTTAGAACATAAGGAGTTGCTGTATACATTTCAAATATAATTTTTCATGTCAGTTGTACCAGAAACACTGAATATATCATCATATTAATTTTAAATATATAATATTAATGACACAATGTTAAGAATTAAGTGGCAAAAACAACAAAAAAACATGATACAAGATGTGTAAGAGGAATTTCTTTGACATATTAGTCTTAAGTATGCAGCTGAGGAATGAATCAGTGGATTTGAAGATATCTTCATAGTTATTATTCAAACTGAAACATATAGAGGGGAGATAAAAATCATCTTCAATTATCACCATAATTGTAATGATGCTGACAATATAGGACAATATTAAGCAGTCTAATGTATACAGACATAGCTTGTTTTATTGTGTTTTACTTTACTGCGCTTTGCAGATATTGTTATTTTTTACAAACAGAAAATTTATGGCAACCCTGCATTGAAAAAGTCTATCACCACCATTTCCAACAGCATTTGCCCAGTTTGTGTATCCATGTTGTATTTTGGTAATTTTTGCAATATTTCCAAAACCTTTTTCAGTTTATATTATATTATCATATATTTTTTATGGTGATCTGTGATCAGTGATCTTTGATCTTACTATTAAAATTGTTTTGGTATGCCATGAATAGCATCCATATAAGATAGTCAAACTTAATTGATAAATGTGTATGTTGCAACTGCTCCATCAAGTGGCTGCTCCCTATTCTTTCTCTTGGGCTTTTCTAGTCTCTGAGACACAAAGATACTGAAATTAGGCCAATTAATAACCCAATCGGCCTGCAAGTGTTCAAGTGAAAGAAAGAGTTACATATCTTTCTCTTTGAATCAAAGTTAGAAAAGATTAAACTTAACAAGGAAGGCATATCAAAAGCCAAGCTAAGTCAAAAACTAAATCTCTTGCACCAAACAGTCAAGTTGTGAACGCAAAGGAGGCTAAAAGTGCTATTCCACTGAACGTACAAATGATAAAAAAGCAAACAGTCTTACTGCTGATGTGGAGAAAGTTTTAGTGGTCTGCATAGAAATCAAATCAGCCATAGCATTTCCTAAAATCAAAACTTACTACAAAACAAGACTCTAACTCTTCAATTTTATGAAGGCTGAGAGAGGTGAAGAAGTTGCAGAAGAAATGTTTAAAGCTAGCAGAGGTTGGTTCATGAGGTTAAAGAAGCCATCTTAAAAGTGCAAGGTGAAGCAGTGAGTTCTTATGTAGGAGCTGCAGCAAGTTATCCAGAAAAATGTTGCTCAGATAATTAAAGAAGGTAGCTACACTAAATAACAGATTTTTAGTACAGACAAAACAATCATCTACTGGAAGAAGATGCTGTCTAGGACTTTTATAGATGGAGAGAAGTCACTGCCTGGCTTCAAAGCTTCAAAGGACCAGACGACACTCTTTTTAAGGAAGAATGCAACTACTGACTTTAGGTTGAAGCTAATGCTCATTTACTATTTTTGAAAATCCTAGGGCCCTTAAGAATTATGCTAAATCTATTCGGCCTGTGGTGTATATAGAACAACAAAACCTGGACAACAGCACATCTGTTTACAACATGGTTTATTGAACATGTTAAGCCCACTATTCAGACCTATTGCTCAGAAAAGATTCCTTTCAAAATGTTACTGCTTATTGACAATGCATTTTGTCACCCAAGAGCTCTGAAGGAGATGTACAATGAGACTAATGTTTTCATGCCTTGAAACACACATCTATTCTGCAGCCCACTGACCAAGGAGTAATTTTGATTTTCAAGTCTTATTATTTAAGAAACACATTTTGTAAGGTCCCAAACGGCCATAGAAAGTGATTCTTCTGATTGATCTGGACAAAGTAAATTGAAAACCTTCTGGAAATGACTCACCATGCGAAAATTCTCACCAAAATACTAGCCAACAGGATCCAACAGTACATTAAAAGGATTATTCACCACGACCACGTGGGATTTATTCCAGGGCTGCAAGGTTGGTTCAACATCTGCAAATCAATCAATGTGATACAATACATTAATAAAAGAAAGAACAGGAACCCTATGATACTCTCAATAGATGCTGAAAAAGCATT